>ML337161.1:0-119815 GCA_005239505.1 Nicotiana paniculata | reverse complement strand
ATGCGCATAAAATGTAAGGTATATCACATGTTAAACTATGCAATTTAGTCTCGCATCAGCCATGTCCTCGGAAAATCTGGAGCCGCGCCATGTCCTGTTTGATCACCTCGGCCCAATACTTCTTAGGCCGCCCTCTACCTCTTCTCGTACCTGCCAAAGCCAACCGCTCACACCTCCTAACCGGGGCATCTAGGCTTCTCCTCTACACGTGTCGGAACCATCTAAGCCGCGCTTCCCGCATCTTGTCGTCCACTGGAGCCACGCCCATCCTCTCCCGAATATCCTTATTCCTAATCTTATCCAGCCTAGTGTGCCGACACATCCATCTCAACATCCTTATTTCTGCTACTTTCATCTTCTGGATATGTGAATTCCTGACTGACCAACACTCAACCCCATATACAACATGGCCGGTCTAACCACCACTTTATAGAACTTACCTTTGAGTTTCGCTGGCACATTCTTGTCACACAGGATTCCAGACGCTATCCTTTATTTCATCCATCCCACCCCAATACGGTGCATAACATCCCCTTCGATCTCCCCATCCCTGGATAATTGCCCCTAAGTACTAAAACATTTCTCTCTTGAGGATGACGTGTGAGTCAAGCCTGATTTCCACATCCGCCTCCCTCGTCATGTCGCTGAACTTACATTCCACATATTCCGTCATAGTCTTACTCAACTTGAAACCTTTAGACTCCAGGGCCTGCCTCCATACCTCCAGTATCCCATTAACGTCGCATCGCCTCTCATCAGTTAGAACTATATCATTAGCGAACAACATAAACCATGGCACCTCTCATTGGATATGGTGTGTCAGTGCGTCCAGCATCAGGGCAAATAAGAACGGGGTGAGCGCAGATCCTTGGTGTAACCCCATAACCACTGGAAAAGGCTCTGAGTCACCTCCCATAGTCCTAACCCGAGTCATAGCTCCATCATACATATCCTTTATTTCCCTAATATAAGCCACCGTTACACCTTTCACCTCCAGACATCTCCAAATTAAAAGATGTCTTTGGGGACCTTTTCATACGCCTTTTCTAGGTCAATAAACACCATATGCAAATCCCTCTTTCTATCCCTGTATTGTTCCACCAACCTCCTGATGAGGTGGATAGCTTCCGTAGTAGAACGACCCGACATGAACCCGAACTGGTTTTCCGATATAGACACCTCCCTCCTTATCTTCCCTTCCACCACCCTCTCCCAAACTTTCATGGTATGACTTAGTAACTTGATACCCCTATGGTAGGTACAATTCTAGATATCACCTTTGTTCTTGTACACCGGAACCATTGTACTCCACCGCCACTCATCAGGCATCCTCTTTGTCCTGAAGATAACATTAAACAACCCAGTCCAAGCCTACTCTACCCGCATATCTCCAAAACTCTACTGGAATCTCATCTGGTCCGGTCGCTTTGCCCCTACTCATCTTACCCATCGCACCCACGACCTCCTCAACCTTAATGCGCCTACAATACCTAAAGTCGCGGTGGCTCTCGGAGTGCCCCAATTGCCCTAACACGATGTTTCCATCCCCTTCCTCATTCAGAAGTTTATGAAAGTACGACTGGAATCTTTGCCTAATCTGGGTCTCTTCCATCAATACTCGACCATCCTCGTCTTTGATATACCTCACTTGATCCAGGCCGCGAGCCTTCTTCTCTCTCGCTTTGGCCAACCGAAATAACTTCTTGTCCCCACCTTTGCCCCGAGTTCCTCATACAACCGACCAAATGCAGTAGTCTTAGCCTCTGTGATCGCTAATTTCGCCTCCTTCCTAGCCTCCTTATATCTTTCTCTATTCGCTTTCCTCTGATCCTCGTCGGTACTCTCTACTAACTTAATGTAAGCCGCTTTCTTGACTTCCACTTTACCTTGGACCACGTAATTCCACCACCAGCCGCCTAGGTCGATGACACTATATTTGGATTATTTATTATCAAGGTCTGCCTTCTAATAGAATTTTCGATGAAATTATTCCAGTAAAACATAATCTTTTTCCTATTCTTCTCATTGATTTCCTACACTTCCTCTTTGATTATTGTTTCTAGAACTATAATGGTAGTTAGATTGGTATATACAGTATAAAGTACGTATGTGTAGTGCTTAATTTTTAAAAAAAAGATGCATAGGAAAAGCACTAGGATGGAATGGAAGGTCTATGACAAGACAGTCCTAGAGATACAGCGAAACAATAATTACGTCCCATTAATGGATTTTTCATGCATTATATTCAAAAAGAAACCTTAATATTCTCCATCTGATAACGAATCATGTTCCCGGTCACATAACATGTATGCAAATCGCAACTTATGGTAGGATTGAGCACATAAAGATGGACAACCTATGATAGCAGTAACTTATGGTACATGTTTTATCTTCCTCCGAGGCCAAGGTAAAAAGGTGCACCAGTGTGCCTCAACCACAGATCTCCGTTAATCCAGGGGCCAGCTGTGTATTGAGCTGCTTCTTCTGCGCTAATAAGACGGAAGTTCTTGAAATTTCTGTTCCTGTTATTGATGAGAGCACCAGGTCCGCGGTTGGCGAACTCATAGTAATGACATGTCTGCTCGAACGCTTCGCCTTGCCATATCATCCAACCTTCTGGGCGGATGAAATCACCCAATTCACTTTCCATGAATACTGTAGTTGAGTAGGCCTTCCAGGGACGACCCAAGTAAGTTGGAAGTTGGAACCTAACTGGAAACAATTCTACTTCTGGGACGACTCTACAGTTCTGGAATACCACTCCACCTGGTTTAAGCGCTATTTCTTTGCCATCAGCGGTAATAGTATTGAACTGGCCCGCCAAAGGTTTCCTCGCTATGATCAAACTGTTTTGGATTACCGCTGAGCCCCTGCCAAAGATGAAGTCTACGGTACCAGAGATGACACAGTTTCGATAAAATTGGCGATGGTTTTGATAGTACAAAGTGTCTTGATAACCTTCAATGCTGCAGTCAAAAACAGCAGCCATATCACCGTTAATTCGAAGAGCCACAGCTTGGTGCCCTTCTGGACCAGCAGTGTTTCGGAAGGTAATTCCCCTAGCAACAAACCCATTGCCAAGAACAGCTGCCATATGCAAGTAACATCTAATCAGTGCAACATATATAGTAGTAGTACAAAAATGATTAATTATAGTAATAACCAATTCCTGCGTCATATACTGTTTATGATAAACTAAATAGCACACTCCATAAATCAAATATATATATACACACATACACATACACATATGCTACCTAGCTAAGCATCCATGCATGCACAGTTATTTTAATATACTTACAGAAAGTAGCAGTGTCTTGGGTGGGTATTTTCATTAGACCAAAGTTTCTATTTCCAGTAATGATGGTTTTCCCTGCTCCATTGCCAAAGATAAAGACGTTTGGTTGCTTTTTAGAGATGATGATATGCTCTTCATAGATGCCAGCTTTGACGAAGACTATGTATTTGCCTCTATGGTTTACGGGATATGCTGCGAGAGCAGCAGCGACGGTATTGTACTGACCACTCCCATCCTTGGCAACCACTGCATGAGGAGTTACAAACCTATGTCTTGCTAAAAGCTTACGGTCCGCAACTGGGAACCACGTAGGGTAAGAGTCATGACCTATCTCGTTAACTTCAAGGAGGCGACGATTAGATGTGCTACCAGCTGCGCTCTTAAGGTTTGCCGGAATTGAGACGTTGAATGATTGGAGAACGGTTGAAATTTTTGCTACGATGTTGATCGCATTGTGGGTCAGTTGGGTTGCATTCACCATGCCCTTTTCAATAGCGGATTTGTATTCAGGCTTCTCAATAGCATCAACGCACATGCTTTGATAGGAGTAGACCGCACCTAGCCAGTTCAATAGTTCGCCGACACGATCATTGAGGGAATGCAATTCGGTATCCCCAACCATAGAGTAGGAGGCCTGGAGTTCCTCGATGGCATACTGCAACAACTCTTTGCAATCCTCTATAGCCATGTGATTGTAAGGATCACTTTCATTGTTGACAGAAGTCTTCTCCACCACCTCGAAAGATTTCTTGACCTCATCCACGGTAATTTGGATGGAAGCCAAGAGGTAATCTTTCATGGTAGCACTATTGTTCTTAGCCACTGAATCAAGACTCTTTGCACAAGCTTCTTTGAATTCCGCAGGTTTACAGAACCCCTCAACTGATGCCTTCATTTGGAATTTGGTGCTTTGGTCATCATCTTTTGAACCGCTATCTTGGTGCAGGACGATCACCACCCCCAATATCACCCCCACCACTAGAATCAAGGATACCAACGACACCACTATTTTTCCCACCATCTTTTCTTAGTTAATCTTTTCCTTTTCTCAACCTTTTGTCTCCTTTCTGCAGGTGCTTAATAATTCTTACGCTGGTAATGCCACTTCGGACGAATGAACTATATATAGTGAATTGTATAACTTACAAAATGACTATATATACGACGGGGGACAGGGAGACATGCATGCATGTAAGAAAAAAAGTGATGAAACGACAGAAACAATGGCGGCCGGTTAGAGGTTATTCCTCTCGTTGGTTACGTTAGTCGTTTCTTGAAACCTAAGAAGATGGATGAATTAATGACTATGTTATGAGCTGTTTTATATAGGGTTCTGGAGAAAGAGTTCTCCAACAGGGATGCATGATTGTCACCTTTGCATGGCTAACCGACGATTGGGCAAAGATATTTTGTGGTATGAGTTATAGAATGACTCCTGGCCATCAATTGTATTGAATGGTGAACCGTAAAATAGTTTCGCGTAGCTAATTAGGAACAGTGTTCCTACCAATCATGTAACAACTGAATTTAATTTATGCGCGCGCGGTAGTAAAAATGAAACAATAAATATAATCTTTTCTTTAATTTAGTTCGAGATAATAAAAAGATAAACTCTTTATGTGTAAACTATCATTTTATTACTTGTACGACCACGTATACTTGTGTGTGCGTTTGAGAGAAATAAGTTTTTGAAAAATTTATTGCTCCCAAACGCACACGTAAGTATACGTGGTCGTACAAGTAATAAAATGATAAGTCGTGTGTCGAACCCACAGAGACTTGTATCAACTACCCAAGTATTAACTAAATTATCAAGCAGCAAAACAGGTGTTGTGTATTCAGTAGAGACAACATTCCAGGTTTTGATTGATTCATCAATCCTATTGTGTTTTAGTTAACTCTCCCTTTCATACAATTCACTCATGGTTGCTAATTAATCGAATAATTGCTTTCATAGCCTTCTCCCGAAGTACTATTTGTCTATTCAAAATAGATTAACACCTACATTCCTACGAAATCAATCTATTAAGAACGCATTATGAGTTCAGCCAAAAATGCGTATATTTAACCATTAGTGTCTCACATTCTAGTGCTTTTAATCATATTTTGAGTATCAATTATATTATATTATGCTTAATATTATGTTTTAATTGTGTAGGAATAAAGCGGTGTGAAGATGAAGAGATATGGAGAAAAATTAAATAAAATACGGAAGAAAAAAAAAGAAGAAAAAAAAAAGAATGAAAACAAAGAGGGGACACCCTTTGGTTTTTGTTCTCCCAAGTTGGAGACAAGAACAAAGGAGAAATACAATTCAAATTGAAATAATGCAAACAGAAACTTACCCGGCTGTAGGATTCAAAAATCGTAAAACTCACTGTTTTCAGCGCCAGGGCCAGCGTGAGGCTCTGGCCAAGACGCTGGAGGCGGGAACTTTTACTAATTCACTCGGGACAAGGTTATTTCGGCCCAAGACCCTCCCAACTCGTATAAAAGGGGTCCTAAACCTAATTTGGAGGATATCTAACATACTTTGAAGGAGAATTCACGTAGGAGAACACATACCACGCTTGGAGGAGGCTTCTAACTAGTTTTTCTTCTTCTCTCTATTAATTTCATAGTTTATTAGTTCTAGAGTTTTGAGTTTTACATGAACGTTGTATTTTGAAGCTTGAACTGTTCTTATTGTTTTATCATATTGGTTTATTTATTCAATCTTGCGCTTAATTATTTGATTGCTTGATCACCAATTGAATACTATCTACGAGGCTAGGATTGAACTCGAGAGAGGGAATTCTAGATTGCATATAAGATTGAGTAGAGCAAGATATTAACTCTGAGTGGGGGGGATTTGCGTTTAGGATAGGAATATACTTAATCGCCTTGCTTGGTTACTATACAAGAACATCTCTCTTTTGTCCCTCCTGACCGAACTCGCCAAAAGAATCACAATAGAAAAAGTTGTTCTTGCCGGGAGAGTAGCGTCTGAGACATCTTTATCTGAGGAGGAGGCTTTGTCATCCGGCTCCTCATAAATGATGTTAGGATCGTCCGGCTCATCCTCAGAATCCGAAAAGAAAACAAAGACAAAACTTTATTAATGCGTTCTTGTTAATTCTAATTCTATAGGAATATAGGCGTTGGATTAGCTTGAATAAACGAGTAGTACTTAGGGAGAATGCTACAAGATATATTTACGCTGTCAACCAATAAACCAAATAAATTGATTAGACGACTTAAGTGGAAAACTCAACGGAATTGTTACCTAACCCATAACACTAGAATATTTTTTCTCATTGAATTCATCTCTAAGCCTGTAGACTTGTTTCCTTTAATTTCGTAGTTTACTATTCTAGATTAGTTTTAGTTAAATACTCATACTTTAGAAAATTGCTTGAATAGATTAGTTGTCTTAGTTTAATTTAGTTGATAGTTGATCACAAGTCCCTGTGGTTACGATATCTGGACCTACAATCTTGATCAATTCGAGCATATAGAGGAGTCAATGGATGAGGAACAAGGTGCATGTATTCTAAATTTTTTGATGCCAAGGAGACAAAACGACATCCCTCACTTAAGAGCCAAGAAGTGCAAGATGCAATACCTATTTCTTGGTTCCTCTATTTTCAAACCACCGCCCCAGGAATGTGACAGAAAAATTGATGCAAAATTGGGGGCTCAATTTATATCCTCAAAGTGGAAGAAAACGTGGTGAAAGTGATGGCGCCGTGCCGCGACGTTAAATCAATCCCTTGTTGGGAGGCAACCCAATTTTATTTTTTTCTTTTATGATATATTATTTTATTGTATTTTTTTTGTAGTATTGTTTTTGTGTTTTGTAGGAGTAGAAGCATGAAGTCAAAGACAATAGGCATGTGAAAATCGAGCAGGTGGTTGAAACTAAGTGTGAGGTACCCGCACAAGTGATCATACTTGGGAGAAGTCTGAGTATCCCGTGAGCTACTAAGGCTTCGGTCTTTGGCCTACTAGGGAGTTCCGATTACCCTCTTGTTATTTTCAACTTGCATTGAGGACATTGCACAATTTTAAGTTTGGGGTGGGGAGATTGTCTGAGTAATTTTTCGTGATACCCTAGCCTAGTTGTAATATTCTTTCTTAGTGAATGATTTTTGAAAAAAACAAATTAAAAAAATGAAAAAAGAATTTTTTTTAGAAATTTGGACTTTTCCCGACGATGGATTTGTGGACAACTTTCTAAAAAATTCTAAGAATATTTTTTTCCTAGTTAGTGTTAGTTAGATAACAATCCCCTTGGTTTTTCTTTTTTGCATCGGTTCTTTTTCAGGGGTTGTAACTTGAACCGGATAGTTGTTTTTATTTTTAAGATTAATTTTTTTAGGAGTATTAAAAGAGAGAGAGTGAGAGAAAAAAAACCTTTGTGACTTGTTTGATACTAGCATATTTAGGCCTGAGCTTGAGGAGTACTTTCCTCCGAGTGCTTGAGTAATGAATAAAATAACAGACTTTATGACACCTAATGTCACGACCCAAACTAACCCAGTCATGATGGCTCCTATCATGGTACTAGGCTATCCGACTCATCACCAAAAGCGACACAATATTTTATTTCAAAGATAACTTTCAAGCTATTTAACGATAAAACTTCATAAGAAATTCAAATCAAACAAAAAATGAGGAAAGAGAAGCCCAACATCGGGTGTCACTAGTCATGAGCATCTACGACATCTGTCTAAAATACTGAGACTAACACAATGTGGACAAGCAACTAAAAATAACTATAGGAAGATAGGAGGGAGAAGAGCAGGGCAGCGATCACCAGGATGATATCTTGCTAACTCCGATAGATCTGAGATAGATGAAGCAACACTCGCTACCACGTCCGGAAACACCTGGATCTGCACACAAGGTGCTGGGAGTAACATGGGTACGCCAACTCATCATGTAACAACAGTAAATAAAGACTGAGCAGTAGTGACGAGCAGTAAAGCATATGCAGGCCACATCAAAAATCTCAGTAAAACACAACATGCTTTTAAAATTAGTGTTTGAATCAAATCATCTCGTTTAAACCAGTTTCAGTACAAAATCATTTGAAGATATTTTTCAACAGTTTCATACAGAGGCTCAATGAAAAGGTGAGCAAAATGATGAAATCATAAACAGCCCCTTGGGCAAAACATCACTAATATACAGCCCCTCGGGCAAGCCTCACAGTCACTCGTAAACAGCCCCTCGGGCATATCTCACCATCTCTCATGCCTCCCAGTCACTCAGCACTTGGCACTCGCACTAAGTAGGTACCTGCGCTCACTGGGGGTGTGTACAGACTCCGGAGGGGCTCCTTCAGTCCAAGCGCTATATCAAGCCAAATCATGGAATAAATCAATTAGTCCATCGGCCTATATCAAACATGTTGCGGCGTGCAACCCGATCCCATAAATATCCTCATAAATCAGGCTCTCGGCCTTACTCAGTAATAGAGCTCTCAAGCCATTCGGGCTCTCAGTAAAAACAGGGTACTCAACCCAAAACAACATTTATATGCATCAAAATAGAGTAATAAAGACTGAGTTATGCAGTAAATATGTATAACCACGACTGAGTATAGATTTTTCAATCGAAAACAGTGAGAGGATAGTAAGAAAAAGGCCCCTAAGGGTCCAAACAGCACTTGCACAAGGCTCAAACATGGCATTCAACCCAATTTACAGAAACTCTTTCTAAAACACGTATGTTGGCCCAAGAAATTGAATGGTATTGAAGATTGACAAAGTAACTCAAAGATGAACTAGGTCCATCACTGGAGACATAGACACATGCAGAGTTAAGGCACCTGAGGTGCACATGCAGGAGATAAACGAAATCTGGGAAATAAGAGATATCTCCTGATCGAAAAGATTGCAAAATGATAAGGAGAAGGACTCCTTATTCAGTAAGAACAGAATTAGAGATAAGGAAGGAATTGAGGAGTTGAGATTAACTAGAACTCTTCCACCAAGGAAGAGTAGCATTAGAACTCTAGTAAATCTCTCGTCTATTAATCCTATATATTGCAGATTGTTCTTATTGTACAGGTACGCGCAAAAGCAGAAGTTAAGCAAGAACTGAGAGCAAAATTATCAAGGTAATTTTGCAAGAAGTTCATGTGAGATTTAAGTGTGCGACTCTGAAGCTACTTGAACCAGCTAGAAGAACCAGTTCCAACTGTTGTCTTTTAGTCTAGTTTACTTGTAGTAGGTGATTTCAACTTGTACCTTTTTAGCTTTATCTAGAAGCGTCTGTAATAGCTACTGTGTGTTTCAAGTTATAGCTAACTTGGAGTTAGTCGCAAATAGCTAGAGGCTAGTTATCCACAAAGGGATTATAGATAATCCTAGGTTTACAAAAGAGTTTTTGTAAATTCAGTTTGACTCACTGATTTAGTAAAGATTTTAGAAAACTCCTACTGGGAAGTAGGTCGTGATTTTTTACCTTTGAGCCAGTTGTTTTCCACGTAAAAATATCCGTGTTCTTTATTTTCTGTATTTATCATTCCGCAAACAGTAGAGGTTGGAACACATAGAAGAACTTGGTCCATCTATAAATAGTGCACGCGAAAATCGGACACCACACAAATCACCCCCCTCTTGTGTGGTATTGACGTTTAGAACATCAATTGGTATCAGAGAGGGTTATCCTTGAAGAGGCTACACCTTTGGAGAAGATCAAGATGAGTCCACCACCTGGGAACTAGGAAGGACAATCAACTGCTAGGCCTCCACTCTTCAATGTCCAGTACTACTCCTAGTGGAAGAACATGATGAGAGACCATATAATTGGAGAAGACTACGAGCTATGAGATATTGTTATCGATGGTCCTTTGGCCACCATGAAGACGAATGCTGAAGGAGTAGATGTGCCAAAGACAATAGCTGACTGCACTGCTGAGGATTTAAGAAAGTGGGAGAAAAATGCTAAGGCCAAGAAGTGGCTTGTGTGTTGACTTGGTCTAGATGATTACAACAGAATTCAAAGCTATACTACTGCCAAGGAAATTCGGGACACTCTGCAAGTGGCTCATGAAGGAACTGCTCAAGTGAAGAGATCCAGAGATACTCTACTATATTCTCAATATGAGAATTTCTCTATGAAGGAAGGAGAGACCATTCAAGAGATGTACACTAGGTTCACTACATTGACTAATGAACTGAAATATCTTGGAAGGACTCTTCTTGAGGAAGACAAGGTTGAGAAGAATTTGACAAGGGTTCTGCCAGTCTCTTGGGAGAGAAAGATCACTGCAATTCAAGAATCCAAGAACATTGCAACTCTCAAACTGGATGAGCTAATTGGAAATCTTACTGCCTATGAACTTAGAAGGCAGACAATGAAGATGGATGCTCCCAAGAAGGAAAGGAGTCTGGAACTGAGAATCACTAAAGGAGAAGATCTGGAAGAAGATGAAATTGCTATGATCACCAAGGATTTCAAGAAATATCTTATGAGTGTTGACACAATTTTTACCAAAATAATTTTTTAATTGCATATATGTCCTCAAAATCGTGCATTAGCATTAATTGGTATTTTTCCTTAATTTTTCATATTTTTATTAATTTCCACAGTATTTTATTTCTAATAAATAATTATAAAATTGCATCACAAATGATTTCAAAAATCTTTCTTGATTTAATATTACTATTATGGTCCTATTGAGTCCAAATCATTCCATAAATAGCCAAATTGGCACCTTTTTGGCTATAATTGCAATAACATTGCAATTATAGCCCATGCATAAAATTTTGCATTATTTTCTCTACCAGAAATTAGCCCTTTATATTTTTAAATGCTAAATAACCATTTTTCAAGACATTTCTATGCATAAAATTCATTTTTTATAATTGGTAATTATTTTAGTCACTTTATTTGGGGTATTTAAAAAATGGCCATTTCAATTTCGATTTCGGCCTTATAAAACTATCCCAAATACCTAACTAAACCAGCCCAATATAATAGGCCCAATACCCTCACTTACCCGACCCAACGCTTGATTAATCCTGGTCGTTGATCATTTTTTATCAACGACCCAGAACCTTCTTACCNTCTAGGAAAAACCCTAACCCCCCCCCCCCCGTCACTAGCCTATACTGCCATTCTATGGTGGTTCTTCACCACCCCAGGCCTATAATGGCCTCCTATGTGCTATGGTATCTCCGTCTCCTAGATCCTTGAAGAGATTTCAAGGGACCTAGGCAGGTCTGTTCTATACCTTTGGGTTTTCTTGCCTGTTTCAGGCCATTTGGCTCGACCATTGAGTAAGAATCTTCTTATTTTCGTTAAAAATCCATGTTTTCCTAAGCCTATATTCTCGTCTCTATTGTACTTTCTAAAACCCTAACATTGGTCTCCGATCTTCTCAGATCTGAGACGGATTGAACCTATTTCACATGTTTCCTTGAAAGTTTTCTGATTTTTCAACTGATTTCCCGTTTTTCCTAAACTAGGGTTTACCCTAAGTCATCTTCTCAAAGGTTTTCTGATTTTTGAATGTTTAATCATTTGTTCTTATGTGCTTTTGATCGATTTATGCTAAGGCTGCATAAGCCCAGTCGATTTATGTGAAAACCCTAATTTTCTGATTCTTTGATTCGATTCTGAGTTTTGCCGTGTTACTGGTTGCATTGTTTCGTTCTGTGCTTTGACTTACACGATTTTTCCTTATTCTAATTCAGTGCCTTGTGATTTTTACCCTAGTTCATCTCTATTAGGGTTTCTGAGTCGATTCTTCGGCTAATTTCTATGTGTTTGTGAAATTTTATTTAGCCTATTTGTCAATTTTGTGGAAACTGATATTTTCTCCCCATAAATCAGTATTACTTTGAATTTTGATTTACTGATTTGCTCTGTTAAAAATTCATGTGCATGATGCTTGATTATATCCTTGTTTATGACTTTAATTAGTCTTCTTGTCTTATTTAATTGCCTGTAGTGTCTACTGATTCCTTGCACGATTATTTCCTTAATTAGACCCCAAATTGCTCACCCTTTACTTAGGTATGATTTGAATTTCTTTCCTTAAATTTTTCCTGTCCTTACCGTTGGGTAGTTACCCTTAATTAAGGGAAGACTATACTGATTTTGTGTGTAATTGATTTTGTGATTTCCCTAATTGCTACATAATTGATTCTTCACCTTATTATGTCTAGCTCTCAACTGCTATATATACTCCTTCCTATTCTCACTTCTGAAAAAAACGGATATTAGTTCACAAAAACACTCTTACACTCTAAAACTCTCTATTCTTCTCTACTAATTGTGGTATTCATTAGTCTAGACGACTGTAAGCCAAGGCTAGATATTGCACAACATCAACTTTGCATTCTGTGTTTTCTCTTCCTAACTGGTATGTCTCTGATTAGATTTCAAAACCTAAACTCTATGTGTTTCATTAACTGTCCTATTTCATAGTCCATGAATTCAACCTATTTTCCTGTTTACTGCTTTGCTTAGCATGTTTAAGTTGTGTCCTATTCAATGTATAATTAGCATGTTTACACTTCACTTAGTTATCTGATTCCTAACCAGTCGGTTTGTTGACTTCTATTTAATCTTTTAACTATGTGATCCTGTTGGTTACTTGATGTATGTGATTGACCTTGCCTCTATACTTAATCCTGTTTAAAGACATGTCCTACTTTCTACCTTACATGTATGATCTATGTCTTAATTGTTTAATGTGCATGACTAACCTGCTAAGTCTCTAAGACCCTAAGTGTTTTATGTAGTTGTTGTCTGTTTCCCCATACCATGTCCATGTACCCCCCAACGTGGCTCCTATATGTTCCCAGTCCTCTCTCATCCCTGTGTGACATTAGTTTGTTTAATGTCTATGTATTCTATGGCTGATTGACTATGTGCTGAACTTACTCTCTTCAGAAGTGATTTCAAAAAATGTGTTCTTACTGTTCTCTTGAATGATTTTCACTCTTGGCCTTCTCTTAAAAATAATTTCTATTTCAGAAAACCTTTTCATTCCTAGAGTCATCTCTATACTGTTTTCTTATCAAAAAGTTTTCAAAACTATGTCAAGCACTCTCACTTTACTCTTAAGTCTATAGGTTTTGCCCCTCCAGTGTGTGTACTGTCTTGAGATCCTTTTGAGATTCCTTTGAACTCTAGCACATTGGGGCTGGCCATTCCACACTGCACATATTTAGTCCCTATTGGGGAAAATCTGGGTGTGAGCACTGCCCGGGATCCTTGAGGTCCTTAGGGAACTCTGACACACCTGGACACAAATTTGGCTATGAAATCCTTGGCATTTGAGACTACTGAAGGCCTGGTACTCCCAGGTTTTCCTTTGGCCTGTTTTAGGCTCCCTATAACTTAATTTATATTTTATTTATGTAATTTATTAAATCATCGGTCTGTAATAATTATTTGTAAACAAATATTGGGATGATTAGTGAAAAATGGAGGGTAGTTGTATGATACTATGGGTAAAGCCGGGTAGAAATCATATATGTAGGCTTTGCATTCTGCAAATTTTCATTAAGAATCATGTTCTATGGTTGACGTGTTTATTTGCATTCAAACAATGCAACCTGTGCACTAGACATCCTGTTTTAGGGTATTCATGTTTATTGCTTAAGCATATCGCATGTCATACATCACTATTCCAGTTTCTGGTTCTGCATCAATACCGTCACTTAGAAATCCTGCTACTAAATAATCCTGCCTAATAAAAAAAAACAGTCATCTCTGTGTGCATTAGATATCCTGTTCTTAGGACTTTGTTTGCATCTGTTTTGAATCATGTCTATTTCGACTAAATAATAATTGTATATGAAAAGGTTTAACAAAACAGCCTCACGCATAGGTATTATGTCTCTACATACAAATGGGGTATAATCTGTATCACCTAGGTCAGCATGCTCAAAGGTTGAATAATCTTAAACTGTTAAATAGTTCCTGTAACTAGGATTGCATATAGTCCCACGCCTAGGCAAGCCTTATGTAATTAATCTCCTTGTAAAAATTGAGAAGTTGTGTTCTGATTGTTTATAAACTGCTTAAGGCTAACAGATTTTGGAAATAAGTAGGCAAACTTATTAGGACCCTATCATTTAGTTCTTAAACAATGTTGCATGTTCTGTGTATTAATGGTCACCTAGATATCCTGTCTTGGGATTTCTCTAAAGAAATTTATCTGAACTTTGTGTTTGAGACGTGCTGCTTATTTTCTATATACATGTGGAGGTAAACATGAGTCTTCTAACTGCTTTCCCTTTATTTGACAAGTCCTACATGTTATTTGTTTGTCGCCTAGATTTTTGCCCTTTTAAATTACCTTAGGATTGTCTAGAGCTTCCCAAATTTAGAGGTCCTAAACTCCTCCGGGACCACAAGGAAGGGACGGGTAACAACACGCTTAGAGTTCATTAATCAACTCGCTTATATAACCGCTAAGGGGTGGGATAATGGGTAGAAAAGGATATAATGACCTGTGCGCTAATGCAACGTGTAGCCCCTCATTGAGGAGTGATTACCAGGCATTGCATGGATATGATCCTATAGGATAAATAACTTAGGACCCCTTTCACCCATTTACATATGTGTGCTTAGACTGCTAATCTGTTAAAACCTTTACTTGTTTACATATGTGTGCTTAGATGGCTTATCTGTACCTGATTAATTCACAAAGTAAGTTTGGCCGGGACCCACCGTTGTGCACTTCGAGGGGTGCCTAACACCTTCCCCTTGAAGTAACTTTAAGCCCTTACACAATCTCTGGTTATACAATTAGTGTTATAAATGACCCATAATAGGTTCCTAATGCACCTTAATTCATTAGGTGACGACTCTTCAAATTCCTTACATCCCATTTCCCAAAAGGAAACGAGTTGTCCCAATAATGTCAAAAACCCTGACTAATCCGAATGGAGAGGAAAAAGGGGAGGGGGGGGGATAGCATGGCGGATCTCTTGGGGATTCTGGGCTTTTACCATTACAAACCGCTTTGTGAATTTGTGCCTTACTCTGTTAATACCTGCACCCTTTCCCTTTTCCCTTTATGCGCAATTAATTGTTATTTATTTTTTCTGAAATAAAATGGACATGTTTCTTTATTTTCTTCTGTAACCGCTTTCAATTATAACTACTATATTTATCACTTTCATAATGTGCAAATACATGACAATATGCTGTTTATTGCTTATTTATTGCTGCATAATCATGCTCAACATCATACTCCACTCGTGCCTATACAAATCCTATAGCAACGCTTGATGAGTGGTTGCACTCTTCCAATTTATATCACCCCCTAAATTCGAAAAGGCTTATTTGCGGTAAAATCAGTCGATCAACGGTGCAGTCGATGGTTCCGTGCCTTTCCCCCTCGAGGGTACCGGTCTAGACCCCCATAGAAACCTTACTCTTGTTCTATTGTGCATGAATCATGGTCAAACCTAGCCGGGTTAATGTGTCGTCCGTACAATAACCCTTTAAGACAGCCTTATCCAAAAGTCCACCAGGATTTTCATAATCCCAACGGACACGATCACGTTCTGTACATTAATTTGGAGAACTAAATGCCTGTATGCTAATCATAAGTGTATAAATAGTCGAGTCTGGTGGGGGAAAGGGCCTAACCATTTTTGTCTGGCAGAAAATGAGGCACGAGGTCCCCAGATTCGGTATGGTCAGCACCTGGCTAGAGCATATCTGCTGCTAGGACTGCATGATCTGGGGAACTTGTTCGATGGAATCAAGAATATCGAATCTTGGGAAGGTCCTTCCGGGACCAAATAGGCTAGATTTGCCTTTTTGCTTTGATAAATGTAATAAGGACAAGTGCCATTAGTGACTTATTTCCTATTTGTTATTTTAGTATCGTTTTGGTATTCGTCTATTTACATTAATGAAATGATGCATTTTGGTATCTAAGTTCTCCGAACCAACTTGTCGCTAGGCCTACCTCGGGCATAACGGGGCTCCCAAATTTAGGACGCGTGTTTACAATTCTGCAATATGTGTTTAAATACTGCAAATATTTTTCTCATGATCCTCACTGACTNTTTTTTTTTTTTTTTTTTTTTTTTTTTTTTTTTTGATTATTCCCCTTCCCTAAAGGTTGGTTCGTGCATTCTGGCATCATCAACATACCATACAAGATCCAGGGGCCCTCCATCTTCTCCTCTTCCTAGTCCACCTAAAGGCAAAGGCAAGGGCAAGATGGAATACTTGAATAACATCAGAAAGGAAAACACAACACCTGAACATACAGAAGCTTCTGACAGTCGAGGTACTCAGGTCAAGAATGATGTTGTGACGCAGCTTGAACAAAGTCTACTGAAATTTCAAGGGGAACTTGAACATTTTCGGAACCTAGCGAACTTGTCCTTCTCAATTAGTGTTCCGGATGTCAGCCACCCGAACACTCAAAACCCCGCACCACCTCAGAATACCCCCAACAAACAGAATCCTCCTGCAACTCACCACTATATAACTCCACTGCAAAATCAAACCATCCCACCACAATACCAACAAAACACCTACCACACTCCTCGAAACACCCCACCAATCGTTCCTGAACCACAAAATTCCACCAACGATCAACTCTATGCTCAAGCACCAGGCCACCAGAACAACCCCATATACGTGGAGACTCTACCTCACTCCACCCAACCCATTTCTTACACAACAGAATCCAGTGAGAAGGATATGCTCATCAGGAACTTGGCCGAAGAACTCAAGAAATTGACTAGTCGAGTTCAAGCCATGGAAGGAGGTAATTATACATAGGGAGGGAGAAACCCCATCTACAACCACCAGACTATCCCGGTAGTTGAGGGTAGAAGAAGGCTTGGTGGAGAAACTTACCACCACATCGAGCGGCTCAATGCAATAGACAAGGATAAGTGGTGGAGTAGTAAGATGGAAAGCATAATGAACTGGAGCGGATACAAACCCGAAAAGGGTCTCGATAAGCATCTTCAAGGCATTTCCTAGCCAATACGGCTCAAACGCCACGACACTACCTTTGGCTTGGTCTACCTGTACACTTGGCAAGAGTACGATGACTGGACGCCACCATGGCGCGGTCCTTACTATCCATTGGAGCAGCCCATACCGCACCTGGAATAGACTTTCCAGCAAGCCGACGTCATAGGGGGACCAGAGCAGGAGGAAGCATTAGCAGCCTTAAGGAACTTATTCTTGGAGGATGACAATATGGACTGTTGTGTTATTGTCGAGGAGGAGGAGGAGGAAGGAACTACCATCCAAGCCGTGAGCAAGGGATCATTCCTCAGAAACTGGACTGTCAGACTATCTAGGGCCCGACGAGTCCCGGGCATTACTATTTCCTGTCTTGATGAACCAATGACTGTGACATGCAATGAGACAACGCAACAAAAGTATAATGATTCATAAGAAGAAGATATCATACCCAAGGAAATCGTCAGAGAAGTAGAGGACTTTGAGAACAAGCCTAAGTCCAATCTGGATGAGACCGAGGTAATTAATTTTGGAGATTCAGAGACTGTCAAAGAAACCTGCATCAACATCCCCCTGTCACCGCCAGAGAAAGAAGAGTATACACAATTCCTGAAGGAGTATGAAGACGTATTTGCATGGTCGTACGATGATATGATCGGACTAAGTACATCTATCGTGGCTCACAAGTTGCCCATCAATCCAATGTGCTCACCAGTGAAGCGGAAGCTCCGAAAGTTCAAGCCTGACATGAGTTTGAAAATCAAGGAGGAAGTCACCAAACAAATCAACACCAAGGTCCTCAGGGTGGTTGAATACCCAACATGGTTAGCCAACATCGTGCCAGTACCAAAGAAGGATGGAAAGGTTAGAGTTTGCGTCGATTACCAGGATCTCAATCGAGGCAGTCCAAATATTGTTTCCCTCTTCTAAACATAAATATGCTAATCGACAATTGTGCCAAACATGAGATCCAATCATTTGTGGATTGCTTCACCGGTTACCATCAAATATGGATGGACGAGGAGGACACTGAGAAAACAGCTTTCATCACACTGTTGGGAGTATACTATTATAAGATGATGCCATTCAGCCTAAAGATTGCTGGGGCCACTTACATTAGAGCTATGGCTACTATCTTCCATGACATGATACATAAGAAGATCGAGGTATATGTGGACGACGTCATGATCAAGTCCAAGAAATCCACAATCATATAGTGGATTTGAGGGAGTTCTTCAACAGATTGCGGAAATACAACTTGAAATTAAACCCTGCAAAGTGTGCATTCAAGGTTCCTGCCAGAAAATATCGTGGGTTCATCGTCAGCCGCCGAGGAATAGAACTGGATCCATCAAAAGTCAAAGCCATCCAAGAGCTGCCACCACCAAAGAACAAGAAGGATGTAATGAGTTTTCTGGGACGACTAAATTACATCAGCCGGTTCATAGCCCATTCTACAGTCATATGTGAACCAATCTTCAAGATGTTAAATAAAGACGCTGCAACCAAATGGACCGAGGATTTTCAAAAGGCCTTTGACAGAATCAAGGAGTACCTATCGACGCTACCAGTTTTCGTTCCGCTAGAGCCAGGTAGACCCTTATTACTCTACCTTGCAGTGCTAGATGGAGCTTTCGGCTGCGTTCTAGGGCAACATGACTAGACATGGAGACATGAACATGCTATCTATTATCTGAGTAAGAAGTTTACTCTACGAGGCACGTTATTCTCTACAAGAACGTACCTCTTGCACTCTAACCTGGGTCGCTCAGAAGCTGAGACACTACTTTTGTGCCTACACAACATACCTCATATCAAGGATGGATCCCTTGAAGTATATTTTCCAGAAACCCGTGCTCACTGGCAAGCTGGCTAAGTGGTAAATCCTGCTGAGTGAGTTCGACATCATCTATGTGACTCAGAAAGCGGTCAAGGGACAAGCACTGGCAGATCATCTTGCTATAAATCCCGTGGGAGGAAAATACGAACCCTTAAAAACGTATTTTCCCGATGAAGAAGCATTGTTCGTAGGTGAAGACATTACTGAATCCTATGATGGCTGGAGGATGTTCTTTGACGGAGTAACAAATTTCAAAGGATTCGATGTTGGAGCAGTCTTGGTATCAGAAACCGGCCAACATTATCCGGCGTCTACTAAACTCAGATTTCCTTGCACCAACAACATGGAAGAGTATGAAGCTTGCATCCTAGGGCTCAACATGGCCATCGACATGAATATTCAGGAGTTGCTGGTAATTAGTGACTCAGATTTGCTTATACACCAAGTAAAAAGATAATGGGCCACCAAGAATTCTAAGATATTGCCATATCTGCACCATGTTCAAGAATTGAGAAAGAGGTGCACAAAGAAAAAATTTCGGCACGTCTCCAGAATTCAGAACGAGTTTGTCGATGCACTAGCCACATTATCATCCATGATACAACATCCGGATAAAAAATTCATTGATCCTATTCCAGTGAAGATCCATAGCCAGCCAACATATTGCGCCCATGTTGAAGAGGAAGCAGACGGGAAGCCTTGGTACCACGACATCAAGGAACCCAAAGCATGCGAATCATACACAGAAACGTATGCTTCGGAGGTTGTCCAACAAATTCTTTCACAGAGGAGAAAACCTATGCAGGAGAACTCCCGACTTGGGATTACTGAGATGTGTTGACGCAAATGAAGCTTCTAAGTTACTTGAAGAAATACATGATGGGACCTGAAACCCGCATATGAATGGTTTTTCCTTGGCCAAAAAGATAGTCAGAGCTGGTTATTTCTTGATGACCATAGAAACAGACTGCATCCAGTATGTTCGGAAGTGCTACCAATGCCAGGTACATGCAGATATGATAAAAGTACCACCGAATGAGCTCAATGCAACTAACTCACCTTGGCCATTTGCCGCCTGGGGAATGGACGTCATCGGTCCGATCGAGCCTACCGCCTCAAATGGGCACAGGTTCATCCTGGTAGCTATTGATTACTTCACAAAATGGGTCGAAGCAGCATCTTACAAAGTAGTGACTAAGAAAGTCGTGGCAGACTTTGTCCGTGACCCGATTGTTTGTCGGTTCGGAGTTCTAGAATCAATCATCACCGAAAATGCTTCCAATATCAATAGTGACCTGATGAAGGCCATGTGCCAGACTTTCAAAATCAAGCATAAGAATTCCACAGCCTATATACCTCAGATGAATGGAGCTGTTGAGGCCGCCAACAAGAATATCAAGAAGATACTGAGAAAGATGGTAGAAAATCACAAGCAGTGGCACGAAAAGATGTCATTTGCCTTATTGGGATACCATGCCACAGTCAGCACAACAACCGAGGCAAATCATTACTTACTGGTTTATGGTACGAAAGTTGTTATCCTAAGTGGAGATTCCTTCCTTGAGAATCATACAAGAAGCTAATCTCAGCGACACATAATAGATTAGGAGCCGTTATGAGCAATTAGCCCTCATAGACGGGAAAAGAATGAATATAGTGTGACACGGACAACTTTATCAGAATAGAATGACCAAAGCCTTCAAAAAAAGAGTCAAGCCTAGACAATTCACACGGGGTCAGCAGGTGTTGAAGAAGATCTTTCCGCATCAAGATGAAGCCAAAGGGAAATTCTCTCCCAACTGGCAGGGGTCCATACATGGTTCATGATAAGTTCGTTATCTCCTCTTAATACTTAGGATTTTGCATGACTTCGATGAAAAACGAAAGCTTTTTCAGAGGTTTATTGGCATATTTCAGGTATAATATGATTTGGAGAAGAAATGGAAGAAATCAAGTCAAAATATGCAAAAATGATGAAAAATGACTGATGCCTGATACTCTTCGTGATCGCAAGGATTGGATCGCAATCGTAGAAGTCTATAAAAATGAGAATCGTGATCGTAAAACTTTTGTTGCGAACACGATGAAGAAACTGGTCACTGCCCCTGGGATGCTCTACGCGAACGCAAACTCTTGGATGCGATCGCAGATGTCTGGAACATTGCTCTACGTGATCGCGATTGTTGTCACGCGATCGCGATGCATTAAATCTGGGCGAAATCTGGGCAGTTTTGACATTTCAAGATTTTGACCCCAAACCATTTTAATACACGACCTAACAGACATTTTGAGTATCTTTGGCATTGTTTTAGCATATTTTGAGTCTTGAAGACTAGAGAGAACATTTTTGGAAGCTAGGGTTTGCACACACACTTGGATTTTTAAGATTTCAAGCTTGTGGTTAAGGATTTCTTACCCATTTATGTTTATTTCTTCATTTCCTTGCTTTGTATTGAATATTTAAGTGTGTAGTATTTATTTCCATCACTAATTCTTGTTGATGGAAATATTCATGTTTAAAGTGTGGATTAAATACCTTGTTGTGCTTATGTATTGAATGATTTTTCATCTTTTATGAAGTGAGTTATTATTTCTTTAATTATTCTTGTTCTTTAATGTTTCCAATGGGATTAGCTAACCCTAGGACTATCCCATTAACTCTGAATTAATTTTGGAAAAGATAATTTGGGGTTGGGAAAGATTAATTAACAAGAACTTGAGGTTTTAACCCTCATTTTATAGATTCTACCTAGGAATAGGATTGAACTACTTGTAGCCATATCCGGGTGTGCTTAGTCTCTTAATTGGGTTAGGAATATTCAATTAGGAAGTCTTGTTAGTCTTTGGAAAAATCTAATTAAGAATTATTATCCGTGGCTAATTAATATAAACTCACTAATATTTGTAAAATCATGAAATACGTTGGATCATTACTTGAGTGTAATTCCCGATGCATTCATACTTGTAGCCATTGATCATTTTACTTGCTTTCTAGGTTAGTTTATATTTTTGCATTTAGATATAAACATTTTTACAACCAAAATCTAAGTGTTCGGCATTGCGCGATAAGTGATAATTCTCTTACATTCCTAATCGCTTACATATTGTTCTGTGTGGGATTCGACCCCAACCTAGTTGGGTTATTATATTTGACAATCGACCGCTTACACTATTTTAAGGTGTAATTTGAGCGTATCAAATTTTGGCGCCGTTGCCGGGGAACAATTGGCGTAATTTAGGTTGTTTGAGAAATAAGCATAAGTGCTTTGGTCCAAAATTGTGAATATTCGTCTAATTATTTTTCTTACCTTGGTCCATTTTTCTTGTTTGTTCCTTGTTCATTTTCTTGATTTTTGATAAAAAAAATTGCATCATATAATGAAGATTGGTCGGATGGTAGTTGTTCATACTTTGATGACCCTTGTCCTTATTGTAGAGGACCACACTCGTAGCAAAATTGTTTAAGTTCTCCCGGGGATGGATTGTGCGCACAATCTCAAACCCAGAGTGGAGTAATTGTGATAGGTGTGGTTGCAAAAATGGTCATTGGGATTATTGTGCTTATTTGTCCGTCCCTTGCCCTATCCCCGCTATGATGATTCTACTTTTTGTGATGAAAATTTTAGGGATGAGGAAGTAGAAGAAATTGAGCATGATCGAAATGGAGAGTTCAAGCTCATGTTGGAGTGCTTACTTGAAGAAGGAAACAAAGAGCAAAATTCCTTGGAGGAAATTTTGGAGAATAATGTCCAAAATGAATTGGCACGTGAAAGGTTGTACTCACAAATGGATGAAATGATTGAAGCTTTATGGGTTGAAAAAGACTTGGAGGTGAATGATAGCCAAGAACCTTCCTTGGAGGTTGAAGTTGAAAATCCTTCCTTGGCACTTGATCAAAACCAAGAAGAACTCTCAAATGCTCAAAATGAGAGGATGATGCTCATGTTGGAGGCCATTATTGAAAATGAGGAGCCGCATAACTTTGCACTCGAGGAATTGAAACATGATGTGACTCAAAATGATGAGCATATCCGCACTTTGGAGGATCAAATGAATCTCAATTTGAAAGTGTGGGAAGAAGCTAAGAAGAGTCCAATTCCGAGGAAGGAAGTGAGATTTACTTTGAGGAATCAAGATTTGAACATCCCCCAACCGACCCATGAGTATTAGTGATGCCAAGAAAAATGTGGCATTAGAGTCAACCGGTGTAAATGAGAATTTGGTTGAAATTGACTCTAATCCAGGGGAAAAAGAGGATGTCAAAATCTGAGAAAAATTGCAAGTTGAAGGTTTGAAGTCACATTCCAAGAATTTTTCAGCATTGGAATTGTGTGGTGATATGGAAGTTGAACTACACGAATCAATGGAGGATTGCGAGGAGGAAAAACTCATACCATACATTTTACAATTTGAGGGAACAACAAAGGCAAAATGACATTCCTCACATGAAAGCCAAGAAGTGCAAAATGAAGAATTTAAGGATTGGCTTGATCATCTACTTACCACCCCCACGGCCCGTGGTCACAAGATTAATTCCAAGCTAGGTGCTCAATTCATATCATCCAAGTGGCGAGAAAAGTGGTAAAGTTGACTTGCGTCGTGCCACGATGTTAAATGCGACGCTTGGTGAGAGGCAACCCACTGTTTCCAAAATTTTTGGTTGTTTTTGAAATTTTCTTTTTTAGAATAGCTTCTTATATTGTTTTTAACCAATCTGCCAAGTTTTAAAATTTTTGGAGTTGATTTGAGCAGATCGGGGTGACCGGGCAGCCACAAACCAGTAGCTGCAGGAAATTGCAGAAGAATCCAATACATCACGATCAGAGTAAACCGTTCGCGATCGCGGAGCATAGAGATTTTCATACTCTACGCGGTCGCTGGAAAGCCCACGCGATCGCGTCATTTTGGCAGATCTGTGATACGCGAACGCGTTGATATCCACGCAATCGCAGTTGACTGGTAAGTCTTTTTTCAAAAGAATTGGAAGGTATTACTCACGCCCATTTTTCACCCAAACAAGAACAAAACTCCCTTGCTCCCCCTAATCCCTGAAATAGTCCCCACTCATCTGTGCTTCAAATTCCATCGCATCATTCCTTCATTATCCTCCAGGTATGTCAATTCCCACCTCCCTGCTCAGTTTTAATTTCAATTATTGTGGTGGATTAGAGAATGGGCAGCCTTATTTTTGAATTTTAGGGCTTGAAATTTTGTTTACTTTGTCAAAAGTTATTGTTGGGTTCTTTTTTTGTGCTTTCTTGCTGTGGGAGTTTGGTTGAGAGTAGAGTGAAGGTCTATGAAATTTTGGGGTGAAAATTGATAATATGGTGGTCTGAAATGGCCGAGTAAAATGAAACATACCACCTGTTCGATGAAGTGCCTAAGTAAACTGGTACTGGGCGAGGAAGAAGACCCTCGCGATCGTGATGGCCCATTCTGCAATCGCGTAGGTCAATTCCTGCCGAAGACCTAAAATTGCACATCGCGATCGCGTATAATTCTTTGCGATCACGTAGCTTAAGCACACCTGCAAGACAACTTTGTTATCCGCAATCGCATGAACTGATCCGCGATCGCATAGCTTCGCTGTTTTTACCCTTCACGATCGCGTTGAGTTCTCTACGATTGCGATTCAGTAGCTCCCAGGAAGCAAACCAGTAGCTTCACCAATTTCTTTTCCTAAAGCTTTCTAACCTGTTTCTTTGGCCTAAATACCTCTAAATGCAATGCTTTAAGTGCCCATATGGTTGTTTGACATATATATTTTTTTTTTGTAAGCACTTTGAGCTCTAAAATGGACTCGACACCAAGTGAAAATGTTAAAGTACCCGTCGCACAAGCTGCCGTAGAGGATTATTTTGATGCTGACACATTCTCATCCCTAAGATGATCTCAACACTATGACAAGCAACTATCCAAAAGAATGATTAGGAAAAGAGGCATCCTCCTGACCGACCTTGAAAGCCGATGACTCGAGTTCTATGGGAGATTAATAACAAGTGGATGGGTTTGCTTTGAAGAAGAGCCCCGGCCATCCAACCACGAAGTAGTCAAAGCGTTTTATGCAAATGCTGTAGAGACGGACTTCGATAATGAGTTGGTGGCTACTGTCAGAGGCAAAGAAGTCCGTTTTAATCCAGAGCTGATCAACGCGCACTACAATCTCACCAATGCTAACAATCAGGTGTACATGGATCGAGCTCAGGAATTGGGTACCCAATGGTTCCTAGATCTTTTGCATGCTGGACAGGTGCCAAACTGGATAAAGAATCACTCCAGGATCGATTCTTCAGAATTCACTACGGTGGCCAAGACTTGGCTTTCCATTATCTGTGCTCGCATCATGCCTTCAAAAAATGAGACAGAGGTGACACTTGAGAAGGCAAGAGTGATCTTTGCTATCATGGAGAGTATACTGGTGAACGTAGGGCAGCTCATTGCTGATGAGATAGCAGAGGTGGTAGAAGATTGGACCAAGAGATTATTCTTCCCATCCCTGATCACCCAATTATGCTATGATGCAGGGGTGGTGCCAAATCCTACAGAAAAGGAAAAGAACCCGGAGAAGCTCATCCACCCACTGCTGAGAAACGGAACAGGAAATGCGCAGAAGAAAAGGAAGATTGGCATAGAATCTCCCACCTTTGGCCAGTTCACTGACACCATCACTCAGATACCCGAGGCTCCTGCAGATGCCACTGGGACTTCCACAGCTGTCACACCACTTGAGCAGGGATCTCTTACTCTCAGGTATATCTCTAGGCAGGTTTATGGCATGGATACACAGGTACGCTAGCTTGTAGTAGGTCTTCCTTCTGCACCATCCGGAGAGGGGACCTCTGCAGGTCCATCTGGCCAAGGCAAGGTTCCGACTTTATCCGACCTTTCTAAGGAGCAACAGACCATCAAACCCAAGCTGGGGAAAATTGAAAGGAGGCAACGGAAGCAAAGGGAATATGAAAAGAAGAAAAGCAAGTTCCTCACAAAGATCATGAACACTTTGAGGAAGTTCTGTGGACCGGACGAGGCTGAGGAAGATGACTTTGAGCTTGCAGCTCCTAGTACCTCCAGTGACGAGTGATGCCATTCAGGGAGCACCTCTTTAATTTTGGCTTGTTTTGTATAGTTGCATTGGGGACAATGCTATACTTTCGGTTGGGGGTGGCTCCTATATGATGAATATGTGTGGAACATGTAGGTTTTTGTTTTGTGGAACATGAAGTTTTTGTTTTTGGTTGGTTGTGAACTTATGTAGATTGGTAAACATTGTTCGTTTATTAGTAATTCCTTGTTAGTTTCTATTTTTCTTGTTTTTTTATTTGTGTTTAAATTTTTGGTCTTCATTTTTTTAGTATAATAGTATCAAGGTAACTCCTTGGTTTTTCTTTCTACCGCGGTTCTTTCCCAAGGAATTTATTTGTGTTGAACCGGGTGACTTTTCCCTATGATGGATGGCGTGACAACTTTCTTAAGGGATTAGTCTTCTTTAGTTTTTTTTTTTAAAAAAAAGTAAATATTTTTTTAGTAGTTAGTTTAGTAGCTAGTCGTGAATAAAATTGGTTTTTGGGGTGTAATCTTGTGCCCATAAGCCAACGTGTGACTTGTTTGGTACCAATATAATTAAAATTTAGCATATGAAATTTTTGATCTTAACAAAAAAAAATAAAAATAAAAATAAAAATAAATAAATAAATATATATATATAGAAAAAGAACAAAAATGAATGATTAAAGTAATGTTCCTTGTTGTAACTTTTAGATTCTAATTTTGGCTCTTTGATTCACTAAATAGCTTCTTAGGCTACATGTGACTTCCTTGAGATTCATTGGTTTCAATTGGATTTTAGATTTGTATTCCATTTGAGTTTCATGTACCATGTGTGGTGAGCTTTAATTGTGAAGTTTTTTTTGCATCATTTGTAGTCTAGAACTTGCCCGGAATGTGCTTCAAGGCAAAATCCTAGACTAACTTGGTTTGAAAAATGATATTAGGCCTTCCTTGGACCATTATTGTGCCTAAATTCCCTACCCATGGATATTTTTCCTAGTCAACCCTTTTGAGCCTTTTAACGCTTTCTTTGGAAACCATGTTACAAACTATCCTTGTGGAACCATACCTCCCTAAGTAATTTAAAGTGTGAATATAGGTTGAAAACCTAAGTTTGGGGGTGGAAGTTTGGAAAAGTTGTGATGTGGAGGTTTCTCAAAAAAAAGTGAAAAGCATATAAAAAAATGAATGAATGATCAAATGAGAAAAAAAAAAAATATACATATATATAAGGAAGTATGAATAAATGGAAGACTATGTGACATAAAAAAAGAGAATAAAGGGTGGAAAAATTCTTGAATGAAGTGGACTTTGATTGTTGAAAAAGTGTAGTGCTTAGGGAGGTATTGAATCACTCTAACCAAATTATGCCATACCTTAACCAAAAGCCTAAACTATAACCCTTTAAGTCCTAATTGATTTTTAACCAAGTATGTTTACATTAGTGGAGAAATACATGAAGGGCAAGCCTATGGTACTACTTGTGTGCATTTGAATATCTTTGTGTGTGAGAGAGAGAGTTGAGTCTTTCCATTTGACAACCCATTTATGTTTTGAATTGTCATTTATGAGTTTGGGATTCTCTCTTAAAGTGTGAGGGCACATGAAACTCGAGTTGTGAATTTAATCCCATTTTCAATTGGGAGGAATGAGCAAGGGAAGACAATTGTGATAGAGAGAAAATTTTGAATCTTTAGTGTCATGACTTGGTTGATACTTTGGTGGATGTGGTGTTTGAGATTTTGAAAGTGAAATAAAATGTGCAAAAATTTAGTGATTCATATGCCTTAGATTAATTGTTGGTACCAACCGAAGTCATTAGATTGTGCTCGAATTGACCCTTTTTGACTTGAAATGATATGTGGTATGCCATTGAGCTTGAGTGATGACTTTATTCTTAGTTTTGAATTGCTTGAGGACAAGCAATAGTTTAAGTTTGGGGGTTTGATAATTTGGTATTTTACCAACTTATCTCCTCTTAATACTTAGGCTTTTGCATGACTTCGATGAAAAACTAAAGCTTTTTCAGAGGTTTATTGGCATATTTCAGGTATAATATGATTTTGAGAAGAAACGGAAGAAATCAAGTCAGTATGTGCAAAAATGATGAAAAATGACTGATGCCCGATACTCTTTGTGATCTCAAGGATTGGATCTCGATCGCAGAAGTCTATAAAAATGAGAATCACGATCGCCAAGCTTTTACTGCGAACGCGATGAAGAAACTGGTCACCGCCCTTGGGATGCTCTACGCGAACGCAAACTCTTGGCTGCGATCGCAGATGTCTGGAACATTACTCTACGCGATCGTGATGCATTAAATCTGGGCAGTTTTGACATTTCAAGATTTTGACCCCAAACCATTTTAATAGACGACCTAACAGACATTTTGAGTATCTTTGGCATTTTTTTAGCATATTTTGAGTCTTGAAGACTAGAGAGAACACTTTTGGAAGCTAGGGTTTGCACACACACTTGAGTTTTGAGGATTTCAAGCTTGTGGTTAAGGATTTCTTACCCATTTATGTTTATTTCTTCATTTCCTTGCTTTGTATTGAATATTTAAGTGTGTAGTATTTATTTCCAACACTAATTCTTGTTTATGGAAATATTCATGTTTAAAGTGTGGATTAAATACCTTGTTGTGCTTATGTATTGGATGATTTTTCATATTTTATGAAGTGAGTTATTGTTTCTTTAATTATTCTTGTTCTTTAGTGTTTCCAAAGGGATTATCTAACCCTAGGACTCGCCCATTAACTCTGAATTAATTTTGGAAAAGATAATTTGGGGTTGGGAAAGATTAATTAACAAGAACTCGAGGTTTTAACCCTCATTTATAGATTCTACCTAGGAATAGGATTGAACTACTTGTAGCCATATTCGGGTGTGCTTAATCTCTTAATTGGGTTAGGAATAATTCAATTAGGAAGTCTTGTTAGTCTTTGGAAAAAACTAATTAAGAATTATTATCCGTGGCTAATTAATATAAACTCACTCATATTTGTAAAATCGTTAAATACATTGGATTGTTACTTGAGTGTAATTCCCGATGCATTCATACTTGTAGCCATTGATCATTTTACTTGATTTCTAGGTTAGTTTATATTCTTGCATTTATATATAAAAAATTTTACAACCAAAATCTAAGTGTTTGGCATTGCGTGATAAGTGATAGTTCACTTACATTCCAAATTGCCTACATATTATTCTCTGTGCGATTCGACCCCAAACTAGTTGGGTTATTATATTTGACAATCGAGCGCTATTTTAAGGTGTAATTTGAGCGTATCAGTTCATAAGGTATTCACAGGAGGAGCTCTCATACTTGCAGAAATGGACGGAGAAGTATGGACAAAACCGATCAATTCAGATGTAGTCAAGCGATACTATGTGTAACTCTTTATACTTTTCTCAAATGATGTAAATTGAACTATGCTCGACCTGATTCCTATTTAAGAGGGGATACGTAGGCAGCCCTGTGGGTTCGGTCACAAACCAATAAAAATCTTATTTCCCCCACAATTGGAAACTGGGGCAGAATTTTGAGGAGGATCCTCAAAATTCCAAAGCAAGTTCAGCCGATCGCAGCATGTACAACAGTTAGAGATGTCAATCCATCTAAATGGGGAATAATTTTGAGGAGGACCCTTAAAATTCCATATCAAAATAGGTTGCAATGTCTCGGATCTTTTCACGGTCGACAGTTCATCTAAAATTCTTAAAGTACATTTTTACTATGTCTTTACAAAACTATGCATGCTTGCTTGTAAGGTAACTCTATTTAGCCAAACTCTACCCCGATGACGCAAACATGATCATCAGACCAAGCAAAGCAGGACAAGCAAAGCCAGCGGAGACACGAATCAACCTCCCCCATTTACAGAACTCACGATTTTTCTTTGGATGCAGGGACATAGAATATACCTGCCTCGAAGTCAGAATCTTCACAACAACCGCAATACTGAAATCTGCTACCAGCTAAGAAACTCCGCTATTACCTACTATTCATTCTACTCTCATGCATAAGGCTAAACGCTGCCTTTCCTTGCATGAGGTTAAGCTCTTCATTTGCATGGGACTAAGCTCTGTCCTGCATCTTGCATAAGGCTAATATCTGCCTTCATTTGCATGAGACTAAGCTCTATCTCCACATCGTGCATGAGGTTAAGCTCTATGTAACGACCCGACCGGTCATTTTGAGCTGTAGCACATTGAGGTTTTAACGGTTTGAAGTCATGAGCAGTTCCATTTCAGGTATTATGACTCGTGGGCATGGTCGGAGTTGAATTTTGGGAAGTTTGGAGTCAATTGGAAAGAAAATTCTCATTTCAGAAGCCTTAAGTTGGAGAAATTGACTAAGATTGGAATTTTGAGTAAACGACCTCCGAATCAAGATTTGAAGGTTCCAGCAGGTTTGTATGATGATTTCGGATTTGGTGTATGTTCGGATCGGGCTTTGGATAACTCGGGAGCGTTTCGGCGCATATTATGGAAGATAGCATTTTAGAAGAATTTCATAAGTTTGGGCTATAAGGCATTTCAGTGTTATAGATGTCCGTTTGGGATTCCAAGTCTGGGAATAGGTTCGTATAGTGATTCTGCGGTTGGGAGCGCGATCTAAAGTGAATTCGGATGGCCTTATGTCATTTTGAAGTCATTTGGCTAGATATAGGAATTTGAAGGTTTTTGAGAAATCCGACAGGAAGTGGAAATTTTGATATCGGGGTCGGAATGCAATTCCAGAAGTTGGAGCAGGTCCGTAATGTAAAATATGACTTGCGTGCAAATTGTTTTGTCAATCGGACGTGATTTGATAGGTTTCGGCATTAGATGTGGAAGTTTGAAATTTCAAGTTCTTTAAGTTTGAATTTTAGTGCGATTCGTAATTTTGGCGTTGTTTGATGTGATTTGAGGCCTCGAGTAAGTCCGCATTATATTTTGGAACATGTTGGTGTAATTGGACGGGGTCCCTGGGGCCTCGGGTGGATTCCAGGTGGTTAACGGATCAAGTTTGGAGTTTGAAGAAGTGCTGAGGTTGCTGTCATCTGATGTGAACGCACCCGCGAGGCTTTGGCCACAGGTATGGCTTTGGCGCCGTAGGTGCGAGATGTTGATGGCTTGGCTGCAAAGGCGCAGATGCGGACAATGGGGCGTAGGTGTGAGTTTTGGCTGGAGCTGAGGAAGCCGCATGTGCGGGAGTTTGGGCGCACCTGCGGAATCGCAGGTGCGAGATGTGGATCGCAGGTGCGGATATCGGCCTGGGCAATGTATGTTTTATAACCGATCACTTGGCTCATTTTCTCCTATTTTCTTTTGATTTGGGCGATTGTGAGGAGCTTCAAGAGGGGATTTTTGTTAAGCATCGCAAGGTAAGTGATTCATTCCCATTCCTAAGTTAAATATGTGATCTTGCATGGAATTAGACATGGAAATTAGTAGGAAATTGGGATTTTTGGAGGAAAAAACTAGAAATTGTATTTTGGATTTCTACCCCAAATTTGAGCATGGAATTTAGAGTAAATTGTATATTTGAGCTAGTAAGGCTATGGGTAGAGTTTATCTTCAAGAAATTTCAGAATCGGGGCATGTGGGCCTGAGGGAATTTTGGTCAATTCCTTTAGCGGAGATAGGAGTTTAGATAATTGCATTGTTAGCAAATATTCGAGTATATTTTCATTTCTTTGCCCGTTATTTGGTAGTTTTGGGGCGTTGTGCATCAATTGGATTCGTCGAAAGGGCTTTGGAGACGGTTGTAGAAATTTTGGAGCGAGGTAAGTCTCCTTTCTAACTTTGTGAGGGGGAATTGTCCCTGTAGGTGAAATAATTAAATACGTGCTACTATCTGCGGGGGCTACGTACGCACAAGGTGACGGGAGTCCGTGCGTAGCTACTATTATGCCATGTCCGGGCAGTCTAGGACCCACTAGCATGCTTTACTTGTCGTACTTGTGATCTTGTTAATAAAATATCATGTGATCCTGCAAATAATATTAGATTGATAATGCTATTGAATTGGTAATTTATTTTCTAAGAAGGCTAGGATGTACCTTTCTTAATAATTTAGAAAGAGAATTGATTCCTCCGTGGATAATTGTATTCCTAATAAGGTTATATTATTGAATATTATTAAACTTGGCAAATGAGTTTCAAAAAAAAAGATTTAAATGGTATTTTCGTGTTCCTTTAAAAAGAATTTTACCACTTTCCTGGGTAACTGCTTTCTTGATAAAAATGTGGACTTATTGTGTGAATATGTGTATCTATGGGTGCCTGAGTCGCATGTATGATTCGCGAGCAGGATAACCCTGTATTTATGTATAACCGCGTCGCATAATCGATTCACGAGCGGGGCACATAGATGCATATATGGTTCGAGCCGTTTGACCCTCGGCAGTGCACAATTTATTATTGTTGGTCCGCATTGTCGACCCTTGGCATTTTTCTTGCACATGATAATTTCTGCGTATTTCCTGTGATTTATACATGTTTATCGGCCTAAGGAAGTTTTTAATGGCTAGTTAAGAAGAAGAAGAATTGATGTCTAAAATGTGAAATAAGTCTGATGTTTCTTATCCCTGATTATTATTTAAATTGTCAACTGATATGACGAAGATTTAAAGTGTTAAATGTGGAAGGAGTTGATATTCTTTATTTCTGATTTTAATAAATTTCCTATGACATTCATGCTTAGTGTCTCACTTGATTATACTAAATTGACTTATATCAAGTGTCTAATTCGACTGCTCGTCACTACCTCTCTGAGGTTAGGCGGGGTACTTACTGAGTACGCATTGTTTTCGTACTCATGCTACACTTGCTGTGCATTTTTATTGCACAGGTATCTTCATAGAAATATGGCTGACTTGGAGACTTAGACGAGCTGCATCACTCGGAGACGACCTGCAGTCGGCAGAGTCTTCCTCTATGTATTGTATTTTCATTTTCATTCCTTGTCCAATTTCTATTTCGGACAAGCTTTGTAGTATTTGTGAAATTCTTAGAATTTGGTCATGTACTTGTGTCACCGGGTTCTGGGAGGTGTTTGGGGTTTACTGTAATAAATTAAAATATTAAACTATCATATTTACTTAGCGGATTTTATTCAGTTATTATGTAATAAAGTGAAAGGTAATGATTTCCAAAAATGTTAAAACAAGAAACTTAACTTAACCATTTAATGATTGGCCTGCCTGACAGTGGTGTCCGGCGCCATCACGACGTTATGGATTTTGGGTCGTGACACTTTACCTCCATATCCTGCATGAGGCTAAGCTCTGCCTCCATTTGCATAAGGCTAACCTTTGCCTTCCCCTTGCATAAGGCTAATCTCGGCCTTCACCTTGAATAAGGATAATCTCCGCCTTCACCTTGCATAAGGCTAATTTCTGCCTTCACCCTGCATGAGGTTAAGCTCTACCTCCGCATTCGTATAAGGCTAATCTCTGCCTTTATTTTCATGGGACTAAGCCCTACCCCGCATCTTGCATGAGACTAAGCTCTGTCTCCACCTTTCATCAGGTTAAGATCTACCTTCGCATTCGCATAAGGCTAATCTCTGCCTTCATTTGCATAGGACTAAGCCCTGTCCCACATCTTGCATGAGACTAAGCTCTGTCTCCATACCTGCATGAGGCTAAGCTCTGCCTCCGCATTCTCATATGGCTGATCTCTGCCTTTATTTGCATGGGACTAAGCTTGTCTCGCATCTTGCATAAGACTAAGCTCTTTCTCCACCTTGCATGAGGTTAATCTCTACCTTCTCATTCGCACAAGGCTAATATCTGCCTTCGTTTGCATGGGACTAAGCCTTGTCCCGCATCTTGCATGAGGTTAAACTCTACCTCCGCATCCTGCATGAGGCTAAGCTCTGCCTCCGCATTCGCATACGGCTGATCTCTACCTTCATTTGCATGGGACTAAGCCTGTCCCACATCTTGCATTAGACTAAGCTCTGTCTCCACCTTGCATGAGGTTAAGATCTACCTTCTCATTCGCACAAGGCTAATATCTACCTTCGTTTGCATGGGACTAAGACTTGTCCCGCATCTTGCATGAGGTTAAACTCTACCTCCGCATCCTGCATGAGGCTAAGCTCTGCCTCCATATGCATAAGGCTAATCTCTGCCTTCATTTGCATGAGACTAAGCTCTGTCTCCATACCTGCATGAGGCTAAGCTCTGCCTCCAATTTACATTCTTTCGTCGAGACTAAGCGTTGTCTCTCTGGCATTATCTACTCTTCTATTTTTTCGGGCTAAGCTCTGCCCTTCAAAAGACTATGCCTTGTCTTGTTGACATCATATTATTGCATCTCATGGGCTGAAATATCGCCAACCTATCCAAAGGCGTCATCGTCTAAAGGCATCATCCTCATAGCCGGAAGACACCATGTCATGGCCTGAGGATCTCTCTCGACTTGCATATCATTATTCAAAGGCATCATAGTTCAGAGGCACTATCCTCATGGATGTCGCGCACCCTTTTTCTTCCTCCTCCTCAGCAGAGGATCGGGTTCATGGCATTGGTTGGGACAACTCTTTCCTTTTTGGGAAAGGGGTTTGCATATTTTGGAGAGTCGCCACCTAAAGATTTTAACAGTGCGTTAGGGAACCTAAATGGTTCAATTGCAACTACGTTTCTAACCAGAGATTTGGGTAAGGGCTTGAAATTATCCTAAGGGGAAGGTGTTAGACACCCCTCAGGATCCACAAGTGTGGTTCCCGGCCAAATGGTTTCGTGAATTTGTACAAATAGCAAATAACAAGTAAAGGCTCAAATAAAAGGGGATATAAGTCTTAAGCATACATGTGTTTAGAAAAATAGTAGGGATAATTACGAACTATCGTATACAAGTGTCCTAGGTCGAAGATGGGCTACATGTGGTATTAGCGCACTGGTCATCATATCTATATTCTACCCTTCCCACCCCGTAAAGGTGATTAAAGCGCGTGTTGGTCACAAATTCTATTGCGTGCTATTACCTGTCCCATCCTATTAGTCCTGGAGGAGGTTAGGACTACTATCCAAAAAGGTAGGTACTAGGCAGACCCTCAGGTTTAAAGGGGTAAGATTCTAAGAAGACAAGCAAGGAACATTTAGGACTGCAGTTAGTGGGAAAAACATAGGAGCATATAGGAGGCTCAAATTTTTCCTCCGCAGATAATGCATATAATTAGCACGACTCAAACACATATAAAGGTAGTATTGTTAATTAAGATCCTAAGACATGGTATCTAGGTGGATTTAAAGGATAAACCGATAGGCAGACTTCTTTTATAACTCAAGGAAAACATGCTCTTAATCAATTTGCCTACTGATTTAAAAGAAATACCTATTAGTGTTAAGCTGCACACACAAGAGAAACATATTTCTAATTTTTGAAAAAAATTAGTCATCTAAAGCTTGCCTAGGCGGGGACAGTGTATATTAACAAAATTATTAGAGGAACTGTTGCAAGTTATTACCTAAACATATTGTTCTAGGTTTTTCAGAACACAGAAGCATTACCAGTTATTCTTTAGAGAAAAAAAAATGAGTTGGTGGTTATACTTTTTATACCTTAGTAATTAGACTAAAAGTAGTCGAGCGATTAGGGCCCTACAACATGATATCTAATGCACAAATAGAGATGCAGAATGATCCGTATGCAGAATTCTAAGTGTGATTTCTAAATGCTCAGTAATTACAGTATTAATCATGGTTTCAGAATATGCTAGAGTGATAATTTATTTTCATGTTGTTTAGCCTAGGACAAGATTTATAAGCGTACATAGCAGTGTGGAACATGACAGTAGAAATTACCATTTATTAGCAGGATTTTTCTAAGCAAAAGTGAACATGCTGAAACAGTGGGCATAAGACCTAATAAACATGATTTCTAATGCCTGAATATGAACATATGGGCCTAAACATGATCTCTATTGCACAAATAGGAAATAAATTCTAATAGCATGATTTCTATCCCTTCAATAGCTAATGCATGCGTAGCTACCCCTCCCTTTTCACTATCCATCCCCTGAGTTGTTCACAAATTATTACAGGCCAGGATTTATGAGTTACACAACCAAAGGAAAATAAGAAGTTACTTCTATAGGGAGCCTTCAATTAGGCCCAGATCTTTCAAACCTCACTGCCTTATGGTATTGCATAGCCTTTTCATAATCCGGATCTGTCAGAGTTCCCTAAGTACCTCAAGGGCTCCCGGGCAGTGCTCACACCCAGACATAGCCAAAAGAATTAAACATGTGCAGTGTAGAAGTGACAACCTTGTGTGTCAGAGTTCAGAGGGTACTCAAAGGGTTCCCAAAGCAGTTCTCACATGAAGGGGGATGAACTTAAACTTCTAAGAGTGTGTGTGAGAGTGCTTTTATCTAAAATGATTTAAGTAAGGAACAATTTTGAGAAAGAGTGAGTAAGAAAAGCAGTTTTGAAGAAGGAAATGGGAGCTAAACATCATACAAGGACCAAGGATAGTCCAACAATCACAAACAGGGGTAATGGGAATAGGGACAAATACAGAGCATGTAAAGGCATACATACATCAGGCAGATAAGCACACATACGTGCAATCAAGAAACTTCTAAGGGTCTAGAGGATCAGGGGAGTACAGTGCTAGGTCAGATTAACACCTAATGCCATGGTTAAACTAATGTGCCAGTCATACGCATTTAAGAAGTAGGTGCTAAGTGTACATAAACATGATGGTCATACACAAATAAAGTCCTAATTTAAACATGCAGAGGGGAGTTCAGGATCCCAGATATATGCTTTAGAATAAGTAAGCAAGTTAGAAGCATACTGACTCATAACAGTAAAGGAAACATGTTGGTTTGAAGACTGAAATATAAATTCGAACATACCAGTGAAGTGAAGAAAGCATAAACACAAACAAGAAAGTACGAGAATGCACAATAGCTAGCCTTGGCTTGCAACCGGCTAACCCAGAGTAGTAGTAATTAGAACAGAAGAGAGAGCAGAAAGTCTTTTAAATTGTGAGAGAGAGGTTTTTTGAACAGATTCGTTCGTGTCTGTGTGTGTGTATGAATAGAGTATATATAGTTTCGAAAACTTGATGAAAAATAAGGAAAGAACCAGAATTAATCAGTGATTGTGGGATTGAATATCAATTAGTACCCAATTAACACAAGTATCCCTATAATGAAGGAGTAGTTCACACGGTCAGTTATTAAATAAGGAAAGAACCGTATATAGCTTAGAGGAATATAAGAACAGTGTAAGTATATTAGGCAATTAGGATTAATTGAAGGGATTAAACTCAAACGGCTAGTAGGTAAAAATAATAATTAAAGAAAGTTCTTATGCTTGTAACATGTAAGGAAACAATTTCACCCTTAATTCAAACATACAATTGAAGCTAGGTTCAGAAAATATTACTTAAGGAAATAGCAATCAATTAACAGTTAATCAATTATGTAACAAGGTAAGAAATCAAAGTTGGAAATAAGAACATCTCATAAGAAATCAGGGATTCGAAATTGGTGCTAATTAAAGGATGGCCTCATGTATCTAAGGAAACATGCAAAATTAGTAGAGGATATCGTATGAAAAATCAGTACAGTACTATTCATAATCATTCAGGGATTCAAGACAATAGTGATTCAAGTAGGGTGAACACGCAAGAAGCAGCAGAATCAAAGAACCAATAGCATAGTGAAGCAACAATCACAAAGAAATAGGGGTTGCTCATGGGAAACAGACACACATACAAATCGAAAGAAAAGACATGCTCAGCACAGTGTTTAAACTAAATAAGTCATGATTAAAAGTGATAAACATTTAAGCATATGAGAAAAATCACTTAAACTTCAAGAAATCGTTTTAAGAAAAGGTCTCAGAAACCCTAAGTGAAAAAATTGTTCCAAAATGGAAAACCTTTAAGAAAAAAATTAAATTATACTCCTAATAAACCCGGATCTAGTGTAGATCTAAGAGAATAGGAAAGTTTTTTGAAGAAAACATGTAAAAAGCTTCATGTTATACACAGATCTTAAGACAGATCTAAAGGAATCGTGAAAATATCAGGGGTTAGGGTTTCAGAGACCTGAAAAAACAAGAAAAACCTTAAAGATGTCGCCAGCGTTAGCCGGAAAAGTCATGGCTCTTACTCAGATGGCCGGAGGAGGCCGGAAGATGGCATGAGGGACCATAGGTAGGAGCTGAACCACTCCAGGCTTGCTTGTCGGCCTTATTGTGCCATTAGACTGGTGTAGGGTGAAGCAATAACAAGGAGACAGTGAAAGACCATAGTTTCCGGCGAGGGAACTAGTCTGAGAAGACGAACAAACTCCATCGGAGGTGGAGAGATAAGGGAAGGTTCTAGAGAGAACCAGAGAGAAACAGAGAGAGATAGAGAGAGAATGAGAGATTGGGAAATGAGGGGTCGGAGTGGGGGTAGGTCAAGGTTTAATTATGGTAGGTAGGATCTGGGCCGTTGATCTAATTTGATCAACGACTCAGATAGATCCGGGGTTGGGCCGGGTATGGAATTGATTTAGGATGGGTATGGAATTGGGTTTTTAGAATCTGATGGGTTGGGTTAGGATTAGGCTAGAATTTAAATATATGTGGCTAATTGTTAAACACCCATTAAAATAGATAAATAATTAAATAAAAATAGGTAGTAATCATATAAAATGAAATTGAAGCTAGATAATGAAATTAAGGTAATTAATGAGTATGATAAATATAAAATGAAATAATTTTTTATTTAAATGGTATAAAATGTACAATTAGGCCATAGTTGCAAAGTTATTGTAATTATGGTCAAATAATGCCAAATTGGCTAATTCGTGAAATAATTAAATCCTAATAGGATTAGAAATGGTATATTGACTGGGAAATATTTTGAAATTCTTTATAATACAATTTATGAATAATTATTGAATATAAAAAATACTGAATAAATTGGAAAAGGATTTAATATAAATATGAAAAATCTCAGAAAAATACCAGTTATTATAAAGAGCGGTTTTGAAGGTATATATAGAAATTTTAAAATAATTTGAGAAAAAATTGGGTATCAACAACTGCTCCTCTTTACCCGGGAAGGATGGAAGAGTTGTCGGGTAATGATATGATGGCCAATTTTGACCGAGTGGAAATAGCTTGAAAGGTTCAGGTTGCACCCTGGTTCCTGAGCTGCCTACATATCCCTGGTCTTACAGGAATCAGGCCGTATGTAGTTCCGGGGTCATCGGTGAAGTATACTGATGAAGTTTTACAAGAACGGACGCCAAGTACAGGGTTAGATGAGCAAACAGCTTACGGGATGGTTAGGAGACCTGGAGTGGAACCGCTTCCGCCTGGATGGCTGTTGCTTGCCTGATTACCTGCAAATAAACAATACACGCGTATATATTGTGCGTAATTTAAACATGATGCAAATTCCCGTTGGACGAGGAATGGTGTCTTTGGACGGTTAAGGATGATGTCTTTAGACCATGATGTCCTGGGCCATGAATTGTTTTGATGAGGCATTCACATGCCATGAAATGATGTTCTCGGGCCATGGGGATGGTGCCTCCGAACCATGACGCCTTTGAATAATGATATGAAAAATGATAAAAGAGATCCTTAGGCTATGTCATGGTGTTCTCGGGATATAAAGATGGTGCCTCCGAACAATGACTCCATTGGATAATGATATGCAAAATGATAAAAGAGATCCTCAGGCCATGACATGGTGTTCTCGGGCTATGAAGATGGTTCCTCCGAACCCTGACGCCTTTGGATAGGTTGGCGATATTTTAGCCCATGAAAATGCCATAGCATGATGCTGACAAGACAGAGCTTAGTCTTGCGAATTAAAAAGGGCAGGTCTTAGTCCAAAGGAAGCGAATAATAGAGACAAGGGTTGCTTTTGAAAAGTAAATGGGAGGTAGAGTTTAACCTCGGAAGGCAGAAAGGTAGCCTTATGCAATATGCGAATGCAGATGGAGACAACATTTAGTCTCGGAAGGCAGAAAAGTAGCCTTATGCAATATGCGGATGAAGATGGAGACAACATTTAGTCTCGGAAGGCAGAAAGGTAGCCTTATACAATATGCAGATGCAGATGGAGACAGCGTTTAGTCTCAAAAGGCAGAAAGGTAGCCTTATGCAATATGCAGATGCAGGTGGAGACATCGTTTAGTCTTTGAAGGCATAAAGGTAGCCTTATGTAATATGCGGATGCGGATGGAGACATCGTTTAGTCTCGGAAGGCAGAAAAGTATCCTTATGCAATATGCGGATACAGATGGAGACAATGTTTAACCTCGGAAGGCAGAAAGGTAGCCTTATGCAATATTTAAGGAAGGACAACAAAAATTCTTAGCTGATGTTAAATTGTGGTAGAGCATTTTGATAATGAAGCATCGTTTGTGCTGATAAAAAATGTTGGCGTGTGCAATGAGTTTGAGGAATAATGTATGTCCTTTGAGCAGATAATATGTTTTGGGGCTTTTGCAATTTGTGCCTGCATCCAAAGAAAAATCGTGAGTTTTGTAAAGGGGGAAGGTTAGTTCACATTCCTGCTTGATCCGCTTGGCTCATTTTCTTGATCATGATGATACTGTCTGTATCATTGGGGTAGCGTTCGCTAAAAATGTTGTTCCAAAAAATAAATATGCATGACTTTTATAAAAGTGTAATATATAATCTAAATTAGTTTTAGATGAACCGATGACGTGACACGGTTCGAGACATTGCGACCTCTTCCGTTGCGGAATTTTGAGGGTCCTCAAAATTCTGCCCCAGTTTGCTGGGTGGATGCTTCTGACTGCTGCTCGCGCCGTGACTGGCTGAACTTGCTTCGGAATTTTGAGGGTCCTCCTCAAAATTCTGCCCTAGTTTCCAATTATGGGGAAAATAGATTTTTATTGAATTGTGACCGAACCCATAAAGCTGCCTACGTATCCCCTCTTAAACGGGAATCAGGTCAGGCGTAGTTCAAATTACATCATTGAGAAAGCATAAAGATTACACATAGTAGCGCTTGACTGCATTTGATTGATTGGCTTGGGCCAGACTTCTCCGTCCATTTCTACGAGTATAAGTGCTCCTCCTGTCAGCACTCTATGAACCATGTACGGAGCTTGCCAGTTAGGAGAGAACTTCCCCTTGGCTTCATCTTGATGCAGAAAGATTTTCTTTAACACCAGTTGCCCTGGTGTGAATCGTCTCGGCCTGACTTTCTTGTTGAAGGCTCTGTTCATTCTGTTATGATATAGTTGACCATGACATACTGCATTCATTCTCTTCCCGTCTATGAGGGCTAGTTTCTTATAGCGGCTTCTTACCCACTCTGCATCGCATAGCTCAGCTTCCTGTATAATTCTTAGAGATGAAATCTCCACTTCGGCAGGAATAACAGCCTCTGTACCATAAACTAGCATATAGGGAGTTACCCCTGTTGATGTGCGGACAGTGGTGCCGTATCCCAGTAAGGCGAATGATAACTTTTCATGCCATTGCTTGTGCCTTTCTACCATCTTTCTTAGTATCTTCTTGATGTTTTTGTTAGCGGCCTTTACGGCTCCATTCATCTGAGGTCTGTATGCTTTGGAATTCTTGTGTTTGATCTTGAAAGTTTCACACATATCTTTCATCAAGTCACTGTTGAGATTAGAACCATTGTCGGTGATGATTGACTTTCGAAACAAACAATACGGTCGCGGACAAAGTCGGCCACAACTTTCTTGGTAACTACTTTGTAAGAGGCTGCTTCGACCCATTTAGTGAAGTAGTCAATGGCGACCAAAATGAACCTGTGGCCATTGGAAGCGGCAGGCTCAATTGGTCCAATAACGTCCATACCCCAAGCGGCGCACGACCATGGTGAGCTTGTTGCATTGAGCTCACTTGGAGGCACTTTTATCATATCCCTATGTATCTAGCAGCGGTGGCACTTCCGAACATACTTGATGCAGTCCATTTCCATAGTCATTCAAAAGTAACCAGCACAGAGTATTTTCTTAGCTAGAACAAAATCGTTCATATGTGGGCCACAAGTCCCTGCATGAATTTCTTCCAGCAACTTTGATCCTTCCTTCGTGTCAACACACCTTAATAAACCCAAATCAGGAGTCCTCCTATACAGGATTCCTCCGTTGTGAAAGAAATTATCGGACAATCTCCGAAGTGTGCGTTTCTGAGTGGAATTTGCAAGCTCGGGATAGTCTCCTTTTGCCAAGTATTTATCGATGTCATAAAACCAAGGATTTACGTCTGCTTCTTCTTTCATATGGGCAAAGTAAGCTGGATGATTATGAATTTTTATGGGAATAGGATCAATGAAATTCATGTCCGGATGTTGGATCATTGAGGACAAAGTAGCTAATGCGTCAACGAACTTATTCTGGATTCTGGGGACGTGGCGGAACTCTATCTTTATGAACCTCTTTCTTAACCCCTGTACATGGTGCAAATACAACAGTATCTTGGCATTCTTTGTTGCCCATTCTCCTTGTACCTGATGTACTAATAAGCATGAATCACCAATCACTAACAGCTCCTGGACGTTCATGTCAATGCTATATTGAGCCCCAAGATGCAGGCTTCATATTCGGCCATATTGTTGGTGCAAGGGAAACTGAGTTTGGCAGATATCGAATAATGTTGACCGGTCTCTGATACTAGTACTGCTCCAATATTGACTCCCTTGAAGTTTGCTGCTCCATCAAAGAACATCCTCCAACCATCATAGGATTCTGCAATATCTTCTCCTATGAATGATACCTCTTCATCAGGAAAATATGTTTTCAGAGGTTCGTATCCTCCGTCTACGGGAATCTCAGCAAGATGGTCTGCTAGAGCTTGTCCTTTAACTGCCTTCTGACTCATGTAGACAATGTCGAATTCACTCAACAAGATTTTCCACTTAGCTAGCTTGCCAGTGGGCATGGGCTTCTGAAAGACGTACTTTAATGGATCCATCCTTGATATGAGATATGTTGTGTAGGCACAGAAGTAATGCCTCAGCTTTTGGGCGACCCAAGTTAGAGCACAACATGTACGCTCTAATAGAGAATACCAGGCCTCATATGGAGTGAACTTCTTGCTGAGGTAATAAATAGCTTGTTCCTTCCTTCTTGTTTCATTGTGCTGCCCCAGAACAAAGCCGAAAGCTTCATCTAATACTGCAAGATAGAGTAGCAAAGGTCTACCTGGCTCGGGCGGTACTAGGATTGGTGGTGTTGACAAATATTCCTTAATTCTGTCGAAAGCCCTTTGACAATCATCGGTCCATTTGGTCGCAATGTCCTTCATTAACATCTTAAAGATTGGCTCACAGATGAATGTAGACTGTGCTATAAACCGGCTGATGTATTTAAGCCTCCCCAAGAAACTTATCACATCTTTCTTGTTCCTTGGTGGTGGTAACTCTTGAATGGCTTTGACCTTGGATGGATCCAATTCTATTCCCCGGCGGCTTACAATAAATCCCATCAGGAACACCGAATGCACACTTCGCGGGGTTGATTTTCAAACTCATGTCGGGTTTGAGCTTTCTGAGCTTTTGTTTCACTGGTGGATACATTGGATTGGTTGGAAGTTTGTTAACCACAATAGACGTACTTAGACCATTCATGTCATCATACGACCATGCAAATACATCCTCATACTCTCTTAGAAACTCTGTGTATTCTTTCTAAGCTTTTGTTTCACTGGTGAACACATTGGATTGGTTGGCGTTTGTGAGCCACAATAGACGTACTTAGACCAGTCATTTCATCATACAACCATGCAAATATGTCCTCATACTCTCTTAGAAACTCTGTGTATTCTTTCTTTTCTGATGGTGACAAATGAATGCTGATACGAGTCTCCTTGACGTTTTCTTAATCTCCCAGGTTGATAACTTCGGTCTCCTCCAGGTTGGACTTAGGTCTGTTCTCAAAGTTCTCAACTTCTTTGACAATCTCGTCGGGTATGTCGTCCTTATCTGAATCAATGTCCGTTTGCTGCGTTACCTCATTGCATGTCACAGTCATCGGTTCATCAAGACAAGTAATAGTAATGCTGTATAAATAAATTAATGAGAGGAAACAATAACAATAAATATAAGATTCATAAGATAAATTTAGAAGATGCATTGATAGATTGAATAACTGTTTTGAACATTGAAGATATTTATTGCAGAAATTGGAAAAATGCAGGAAAAGGGAAATCATTTAGTAAATAATACTTGTTTTAGCCTTGCTACCCCGAGGCTCACCAGGCTTTGGTTGTCTTGATAGACCAGTTCTTGAGATATTCCCCCTTGATCACGGTCTGTATGGAAGGGCCTTCCTCCCCCTCTCCCTCGAGGACAACACAACAATCCATATCATCATTCTCTAGGAACAAACTCCTCATTGCTGCAAATTCTTCTTCTTCATCTGACCCGTAAATAATGTCGGCCTGCTTGAGAGTCTGCTCAAGATGAGGTATCGGCTGCTCCAAAAGGTAATAGGGACTGCGTCAAGGTGGCGAACTGTCGTTGAATTCTTGCCAAGTGTACTCATACCCCAGACCGAAAGTGGTGCCATGTTCCTTGAGCTTTTTGGGCTTCATGATCCCTTGTTATCCCATAATTTGTCCTTGTCGATAGCATTGACCCGTTAAATATGGTGGTAAGTTCCTCCGCCTATCTTCCTTTTCCCGTAAATCACTAGAATAGTTTGACGACTATAAATGGGGTTGCTACCGTCACCATGAATAATCACCTCTTGGTGGTTCCACTTGAATTTTACCGCCTGATGTGGTGTTGATGCTACGGCCCCAGCAGCATGAATCCAGGGTCGTCCCAACAACATGTTGTAGGATGTCGGAACATCTATCACCTGGAAATCCACTTCGAACCAAGTTGGTCCCATTTGTAGACACAGACTAATCTCCCCCATGGTGGACCTCCGAGAACCGTCGAAGGCATTGATAGCCCCATCCTTTATCTCATGTAGCCCTTTACCCAATTTCTTGAGTGTTATCAACGGATAGATGTTAAGACTGAACCTCCATCATCAAGGTTCTTGTGATGAAATGATCATCGCACTGCACGGTGATGTGTAGTGCTTTGTTGTGCCCCAATCCTTCAGGTGGTGGCTCATCCTCATGAAAAGTGATTTTATGACTCTCCAGTACCTGGCCTACCATATTTTCCATTTCCCCACTAGTGATGTTGTTTGGAACGTATGCTTCACTCAACACTTTCAACAAAGCATTTCTGTGTGTTGTAGAATTCTGCAGCAGAGAGAGGATGGATATTTGTGTCGATGTCTTGTTCAGCTGGTCAATGACTGAATACTCCTTAGCCTGTACCTTTCTCCAAAGGTCATCGGGGCCTGTTTTGATAAGGGGAGGCCGGTTGGCGGCCTGCTTGCTTGACTCAGCCAGATGCTTAGGAATGTAGACCCTACCAGTTCTTGTCATACCCTATGCTGCGATAGCTTCCTCAGACCTGACCTTTCTTTTCCTTCTTGCCTCAGCTGTGTAGTCCCAAGGAATGGCGTTTGAATAGAAGGGTGGAATGGTTGACATTGACACCAGAATTGGTGCAACCATCTTTATTTCAAACAGAATGTGTGTTCGGGGTGGCAAGATTGTGACCTCGAGCGAAACTGGTGTATTTGCTGGAGATACAAACTCAACTTCAATTAGCACAGGTGACTTTGCCTGTGGCACTGCTTCAAACTCACATGGTATAGACATATTCACCTCAGCAGCCTCAGATGGATGAATCTGGACTATGATCGGTTTGAGAGTGACTGCGGATTTATTTGGGTCATCGCCTTCTGTGATCAACCCGATCGACCCCTCGGGATCCCAATCATCTTCTATTTCAATCATATGGATACCTCTACCCTTATGGTCTAGCAGAGGATTGTCGTAGACATTTGGAGCGGGGTCTTTTGCCACAATAATCTTGTTGTCAATGAGAGCTTGTATTTTGTCCTTCAAGGAACAACATTCTTCGATGGTGTATCCCTTCATGCTTGAATGGTATGCACATGATTTGTTTAGGTTAACCCACTGAGAAGGATTCTCAGGGGTGACAACAGGGATAGGTGTAACATAACCAGCAGCTTTGAGTTTTTCATATAGCTGGTCAATGGGCTCGGTTATGGCGGTATATTGCTTCGGAAGACGGCGATCAAAATTGGGACGAGGTCTAGGGAAGTTTTGGCGTGCAGGGGGTGATTGGTAATGAGATGGCTGGGAATTATAAGTGTGGTAGATAGGAGCGGGTTGTGGATATTTGGGCGAAGAAGGTTGATATGTGGGTAGTGGAGCTTGGTAGGAAGGTGGCGGAGTTTGGTAATTTGGTGGTGGATCTTGGTAATTATGTGAGGGTGCTTGGTAATTTGGTGTTGGATGATATGTGAGGGGAGGTGTCAGATAGGTTTGGTACTTGAGCGGGGACTTGGTTCTTTTTGCAACCATTACGGCTCCCACATGTCTCTTCTTAGATACACCACCGGACTGTAGAGCCTTGTTAGTGGCTTGCAGGGCTTTAAAATTTTTAACCATACCGCTTTTAATACCTTCTTCAATCCGCTCGCGCAATTTGATTATAACAGAGAGATTGTGGCCCTCAACCATCATTAACCTTTCATAATACTGCGGGTCCTGAGCCCGGACAAAGAACTTGTTCATCTGTTCTTCCTCTAGAGCAGGTACGACTTTAGCGTCTTTGGACCTCCAGCGAGTAGCATACTCGCGAAAGGTTTTTGTAGGCCTATTCTTAAAATTTTGAATATAGAACACATCTGGTGCGTTCTCTATGTTGAATCTAAACCTGTCCATGAAATCAGACGCCATGCTTACCCAGTTTGACCATTTCTTGGGGTCTTGGCTGATGTACCAAGACAGTGCATCTCCCTTCAAACTCCTCATGAACAGCTTCATGCGGATTCTTTCATCCTTTCCAACGCCAACCAATTTGTCGCAATAGGTCCTCAGATGGACTCTCGGATCACCAGTACCGTCAAACATTTCGAACTTTAGAGGTTTGTACCCCTCGGGGAGTTCGACATCAGGTTGGATACAAAGGTCTTCATAATTCAACCCTTCAATCCCCTTGGTCCCTTCAACACCCTTGACTCGGCTAGTCAGTTTCCTAAGCTCCTCGACCAGGTTTCTGATAAGTAAATCCTTTTCATCAAACTCAGATGCCAGTGGGATAGGCGGAGTGGAGTGGGTCATGGTTTCCACATATATGGGATTTTTATGGGTGTGGAAATGGTCTTTTGTGGGGTTTTGAGGTTCTGGGATGAGTAGCGGGGTGCTATTTGTGGTGTGGCAAGTATTGTACTGTGTCGGGAGAGTTTGGTTCTTTGGGGGAGTGGTGTGATGATGGGGTGAGGGATGATTTTGCTTCCTTGGGATATTTTGTAGAGGCTCGGGGTTTTGAGCATTTGGAAGGTTGACGTCAGGGATGTTGAGGGAAAATGATAAGTTGGCCAGATTCCGGACTTGATCGAGTCTTCCTGAAACTTCAGCAACTTTTGTTCAAGTGGCGACATGTTCTCATGCAGGACCTGAATACCTCGGCCATCAGTGGCCTCTACCCTTTCAATCACATTCTCCTTTCTGATGCCGCTGGACTCTTCCATCTTACTTTTGCCTTTGTCTTTTCCCTTAGGAGGACTAGGGGGAGGAGTAGGTAGAGGGCCCTTGGATCTGATGCGATAGGCTGATGATGCCAGAATGCACGAACTAACCTTTGGGAAGGGGAGTAAGAAAAAATAAAAACAAAAGGTAACCAAGTCAGTGAGGATTATGAAAAGAGCATTTCAGTATTTAAACACATAATGAGGAAATGAAAGCGTATCCTAAATTGGGGACCTTTTTGTGCCCGAGGTAGGCCTAGCGACAAATTGATTTGGAGAACTTAAAATGCTAAATGCCTCATTTTATTGATAATCAAATAGACAAATCCCGAAATGACAGACGAAAAAATAAAAATCACTAATGGCGATTGGCCTTATTACATTGATAGAAAAAATAAAAGACATTCCTATCTACTTGGTCCCAGAAGAACCTTCCCCAGATTCGGCATTCCTGCTTTCTTCTAACAACTTTCCCAGCTCGCGAAGTCTCAGCAGCAGATAAGTTCTGGCTAAGTATCCCCCTGCAGCTCCCTAAACCTTTTGACAATCTTCAACCCTTTTGATGAACTTTTATTCCAAATCGATTATACCTCGTTCCAAATACGCCAGCCTCTTATTGGTTCTAATAGCCATGTCCTTCCATTCTTCGATCAGTCTTTTGTTTGACTCATGTATCTTGTGGTGATCATCCTCATTTTCCCGGATCCTATTACGCAACTGGTTGAACTTGACTTGTGCTTCAGCCCTTTCATCTATAACCCTGTGACCTCGGATGTACCCTGGCTTGCTCTGACCACCCATATCTTCTTCTATCCAGCCAAGATAGAAAAGAGTATAACCGGCGTGATACCTGTCCGGCTTGATGGTGTCTTTCTCAAGTATAACCTTGCAGTGCCATAGATGTTGAGCTTGGCACTTGTGAGGACTGTCATTATTTTGAAAGTCGGCTCGGAGATGGCTCATCTTCTCAACCCTAGGGATGACTTGCTTCCTTCCTGCCTGCCTCATAACTCGAAGAGGACGTAAGGGTATTTCCCCCTTAGACCAATCAGTACCAGAAATGATGCGTCTCGGGATCGAATGATGAACTCATCCGTTGGCAACCATTCGAACATCCATTGAACCTGTTCTTCAGTCAGGTTATCAAAGAGCTCGACCCATCCTTCAGCATCTTCAGGTTGAGCGAACATGTCAGGGATATAGTTCATTCGCTTCGGGTGATGGAAAGCAATGTGGTCATCCCACATTCGGCGGTGGATGTCCTGTCGATATTCCTCCTTTTGGAGATGTTCTACGAGCCAGAGTTGGAGCAACAGATTGCAACCTTCGCAATGCTTTGCTCCTTGTTGACATTTTTCTAAGGCCCGATACATATCTGTAACGATCATGGGCACAATGCTGAAATATTACCCATTTAATCCTTCCATTATGGTCTTAGTTACCATGGCTAGCCTGGTATGGATCCTTTCTTTCTTCATCGGGAACACGATCAATCCTAAAAAGCAGACCATAAATACAAACAGTCGGCGATGGACGTGTCCCAGAGAGGTGATGGCAAACTCATCATGGTAGGTACGGTATGATTTGCTGTAGCCATACCATTCGTACAAGTAGTCAAAAGGAATTGTGAATCCTCCAGAAATACCAATTCCGCGTCCTTTTTTAGACCCATCATTTTGTGGAAACTTCTTCCTGTACGGTTCTAAGGCATCAGCAACCCCGGAGTTTCCCATACTAGGTTAGCTAGCCCTCCTATCCCTTCTATCAACAGTGCCATTTCGATGTTCCCAAAGCGGAACACAGATATTTCACGATCCTCGAACAGGGTAGCAGTCTCTACTATCATTTTGTTAGGCTGGATTTCCAGAAGAGATGGTAGATTACCCAAGTGTTTCCTGACGATAACTTTGTCGCTAGAGTGTAGATCCTCCCACCAACTCAGCAATTTTGGGTGGATGTTGGAGACCATTCCGAATCTGGGAACTTCGTGCCTCATTTTTTTTCCTGCAAAACAAATAGGCTAGGCCCTTACCCCCACCGGACTCGACTATTTAATTTCAATAATTAGCAGGAAGCATTTAATTATCCAAATAAATTCACAGAACGTGAGGGCGTCCGTTTGAGTTTAGGGAAACCCGGCGGACTTTTGGATAAGGCTATCTTAAAAAGCTATCGTGTGGACGACACTTTAGCTTGACTAGGTTTGACCATGATGCATGCAATAGTTTAACAGATAAAGGTTTCTATGGGGTTTTAGACTGGTACCCTCGAGCGGACAACTCAAGGGGGGAAGGCATGGAACCGTCGACTGTACCGCTGATCGACTAGTTTTACCGCTAATAGGCCTTTCCGAATTTAGGGGTTGATAATATAGGAAGGGAGCAACCACTCATCAAGCGTTGCTATAGTATTTTGTTTGTCACGAGTGGAGTATGAATGTTGAGCATGATTTATGCAATAATTATTAAAACAAGTTGTCACGTACTTGCACGTTAAAGAAAGTGGTAAAAACGGTAATAATGATTTAAAGCAGTTACAAAAGGAAACAAAGAGACATGTCAACTACATTTGGAAATAAATAGTCGAAGTAAAAAATTAATTTCATGCAAAGAGAATGGGAAAGGGTGCAAGTGTTTAAAATAAAGGCATAAATTCATGAAAAAATTTGAAATGGTAAAAGCCTATAATCCCCAGCCGAGTCGCCATGCTGTCGCGCACCCGTTTTCTTCCTCCTCCTCAGCGGAGGATCGGGTTCATGACATTGGTTGGGATAACTCTTTCCTTTCGGGAAAAGGGTTTGCATATTTTGGAGAGTCGCCACCTAACGATTTTAACGGTGCGTTAGGGCACCTAAATGATTCAATTACAATTACGTTGCTAACAAGAGATTTGGGTAAGGGCTTGAAATTATCCTAAGGGGAAGGTGTTAGGCACCCCTCAGGATCCACAAGTGTGGTTCCCGGCCAAATGGTTTCGTGAATTTGTACAAATAGCAAATAACAAGTAAAGGCTCAAATAAAAGGGGATTTAAGTCTTAATCATACATGTGTTTAGAAAAATAGTAGGGATAATTACGAACTATCGTATACAAGTGTCCTAGGTTTATAATAATATGGATCACATCAATTCAATACCCGGTAATCACTCCACGAAGAGGGGCTACACGTGGTATTAGCGCACCGGTCATCATATCCATATTCTACCCTTCCCACCCCGTAAAGGTGATTAAAGCGCGTGTTGGTCACGGATTCTATTGCGTGATATTACTTGTCCCATCCTATCAGTCCTGGAGGAGGTTAGGACTACTATCCTAAAAGGTAGGTACTAGGCAGACCCTCAGGCTTAAAGGGGTAAGATTCTAAGGCGACAAGCAAGGAACATATAGGACTGCAGTCAGTGGGAAACACATAGGAGCATATAGGAGGCTCAGATTTTTCGCAAATAATGCATATAATTAGCACGACTCAAACACATATAAATGCAGTATTGTTAATTAAGATCCTAAGACATGGTATCTAGGTGGATTCAAAGGATAAACAGACATGCAGACTTGTTTTATAGCTCAAGGAAAACATGCTCTTAATCAGTTTGCCTACTGATTTAAAAGAAATACCTATTAGTGTTAAGCAACACACACAAGAGAGACAAATTTCTATTTTTTGGAAAAAATTAGTCACTAAGGCTTGCCTAGGCGGGGACAGTGTATATTAACAGAATTATTAAAGGAACTGTTGCAAGTTATTACCTAAACATGTTGTTCTAGGTTGTTCAGAACACAGAAGCATTGCCAGTTATTCTTTAGAGAAAAAAAACTGAGTGGGTGGTTATACTTTTTATACCTTAGTAACTAGACTAAATGTAGTTGAGCGATTAAGGCCCTACAACATGATATCTAATGCACAGATAGAGATGCAGAATGATGCGTATGCAGAATTCTAAGCATGATTTCTAAATTCTCAGTTATTACAGTATTAATCATGGTTTCAGAAGATGCTAGAGTGATAATATATTTTAATGTTGTTTAGCCTAGGACAAGATTTCTAAGCGTACATAGCAGTGTGGAACATGACAGTAGAAAGTACCATTTATTAGCAGGATTTTTCTAAGCAAAAGTGAACATGCTGAAACAGTGGGCATGAGACCTAATAAACATGCATGAATATGAACATATGGGCCTAAACATGATCTCTATTGCACATATGGGAAATAAAGTCTAATAACATGATTTCTATCCCTTTATGTAATGCATGCGTAGCTACCCCTCCCTTTTCACTATCCATCCCCTGAGTTGTTCACAAATTATTACAGGCCAGGATTTATGAATTACACAACCAAAGGAAAATAAGAAGTTACTTCTATAGGGAGCCTTCAATAAGGCCCAGGTCTTCCAAACCTCACTGCCTTATGGTATTGCATAGCCTTTTCATAATCCGGATGTGTCAGAGTTCCCTAAGGACCTCAAGGGCTCCCGGACAGTGCTCACACCCAAACATAGGCAAAAGAATTAAACATGTGCAGTGTGGAAGTGCTTGCCTTGTGTGTCAGAGTTCAGAGGGTACTCAAAGGGTTCCCAAAGCAGTGCTCACACGAAGGGGACCGAACTTCAATTTCTAAGAGTGTGTGTGAGAGTGCTTTTATTTAAAAGGATCTAAGTAAGGAACAGTTTTGAGAAAGAGTGAGTAACAAAAATAGTTTTGAAGAAGGAAATGGGAGCTTAACATCACACAAGGACCAAGGATAGTCCAAAAATCACAAACAGGGGTAATGGGATTAGGGACAAATACAGAGCATGTAAGGGCATACATACAGCAGGCAGATAAGCACACAAACATGCAATCAGGAAACTTCTAAGGGTCTAGAGGATCAGAGGGTACAGTGCTAGGTCTGATTAACACCTAAGACCATGGTTAAACTAATGTGCCAGTCATAGGCATGTAAGAAGTAGGTGCTAAGTGTACAGAAACATACTGGTCATAAATAAATAAAGCCTAATTTAAACATGCAGAGGGGAGTTCAGGATCCTAGATATATGCTGAAGAATAAGTAAGCAAGTTAGAAGCATGCTGACTCACAACAGTAAAGGAAACATGTTGGTTTGAAGACTGAAATATAAATTCGAACATACCAGTGAAGTGAAGAAAGCAATAACACAAACAGGAAAGTAGGAGAATGCACAATAGCTAGCCTTGGCTTGCAGCCGGCTAACCCAGAGTAGTAGTAATTAGCACAGAAGAGAGAGCAAAAAGTCTTTTAAATTGTGAGAGAGAGATTTTTTGAACAGATTCATTCGTATCTGTGTGTGTGTATATATAGAGTATATATAGTTTCGAAAACTTGATGAAAAATAAGGAAAGAACCAGAATTAATCAGTGATTGTGGGACTGAATATCAATAAGTACCCAATTAACACAAGTATCCCTATAAACAAGGGAGTAATTCACACGGTCAGTTATTAAATAAGGAAAGAACCATATATAGCTTAGAGGAATATAAGAACAGTGTAAGTATAATAGGCAATTAGGAATCCCTTAATTGAAGGGGTTAAACTCAAACGACTAGTAGGTAAAAATAATAATTAAGGAAAGTTCTTATGCTTGTAACATGTAAGGAAACAGTTTCACCCTTAATTCAAACATACAATTGAGGCTAGGTTCAGAAAATATCACTTAAGGAAATAGCAATCAATTAACAGTTAATCAATTATGTAACAAGGTAAGAAAACAAAGTTGGAAATAAGAACATCTCATAAGAAATCAGGGATTCGAAATTGGTGCTAATTAAGGGATGGCCTCATGTATCTAAGGAAACATGCAGAATAAGAAGAGGATATCGTATGAAAAATCAGTACAGTACTACTCATAATCATTCAGGGATTCAAGACAGTAGTGATTCAAGCAGGGTGAACACGCAAGAAGCAGCAGAATCAAAGACCCAATAGTATAGTGAAGCAAAAATCACAAAGAAACAGGGGTTGCTCATGGGAAACAAACACACATACAAATCGAAAGAAAAGACATGCTCAGCACAATGTTAAAACTAAATAAGTCATGATTAAAAGTGATAAAAGTTTAAGCATATGAGAAAAATCACTAACTTCAAGAAATCGTTTGAACAAAAGGTCTCAGAAACCCTAAGTGAAAAACTTATTCAAAAATGTAAAACCTTTAAGAAAAAATGTAATAATACTCGTAATAAACCCGGATCTAGTGTAGATCTAAGAGAATAGGAAGGTTTTTGAAGAATACATGTACAAAGCTTCATGATATACACAAATCTTAAGACAGATCTAAAGGAATCGTGAAAATATCAGGGGTTAGGGTTTCAGAGAGTTGAAAAAATAAGAAAAACCTTAAAGATGTCGCCAGCGTTAGCCGGAAAAGTCATGGCTCTTACTCACATGGCCGGAGTAGGCCGGAAGATGGCATGAGGGACCATAGGTAGGAGCTGAACCACTCCAGGCTTGCATTAGGGACTTATGGTGCCATTAGACCGGTGTAGGGTGAAGCAATAACCAGGAGACAGTGAAAGACCACAATTTCCGGCGAGGGAACTAGTCGGAAGACGAACAAACTCCATTGGAGGTGGAGAGATAAGGGAAGGTTCTAGAGAGAACCATAGAGAACCAGATAGAGATAGAGAGAAAATGAGAGATTGGGAAATGAGGGTTCGGAGGGGGGAGGGAGGGGTAGGTCTAGGTTTAATTATGGTAGGTGGGATCTGGACCGTTGATCTAATTTGATCAACGACTCAGATAGATCCGGGGTTGGTCCAGGTATGGAATTGATATGGGCTGGGTATGGAATTGGGTTGTTAAAATCTGATGGGTTGTGTTAGGATTAGACTAGAATTTAAATATATGTGGCTAATTGTTAAACACCCATTAAAATAGATAAATAATTAAATAAAAATAGCTAGTAATCATATAAAATGAAATTGATGCTAGATAAATGAAATTAAGGTAATTAATGAATATAAAAAAAATAAAATGAAATAATTATTGATTTAAATGGTATAAAATGTACAATTAGGCTATAGTTGCAAAGTTATTGTAATTATGGTCAAATAATGCCAAATTGGCTAATTTGTGAAATAACCAAATTCTACTAGGATTAAAAATGATATATTGACTGGGAAATATTTTGAAATTCTTTATAATACAATTTATGAATAATTATTGAATATAAGAAATACTGAATAAATTGGAAAAGGATTTATAAAAATATGAAAAATCTCGGAAAAATACCAGTTATTATAAAGAGCGGTTTGAAGGTATATATACAAATTTTAAAATAATTTGAGAAAAAATTGGGTATCAACAATTGCCCGAGAACATCATTTCATGGCCTGTGAATCTCTCACCAGACAATTCATGGCCCAGGACATCATGGTATAAGGACGTCATCCCTAATCGTCCGGAGACGACTTTCATAGTCCAAAAGAAACTTGCATCATGTTTAAATTTTGGCACAATATATGCTTGTAGCATCTTCGTTTGCTGGTGACCCGACAAGCAACTGCTATCCCAGCAGGAGCGATCCCGCTCCAGTTCCTCCGACCATATCAAACCTGGATTCTCCCCACAATTCATTCTTTCACCTATACCTAGATATTGCATCCGTTCTTGCGATGACTTCATCGGTATATTCCGCCAATGAATTCAAAACTACACACGGCCTGATTCCTGTAAAGGGATATGTAGGCAGCTCAGAAGCCGGAGCGCGGCCTAAAACTCTCAAACTATTTTCGCTCGGTCAAAAATTGGACATCATGTCTTTACCCGACAACTCTTTCATCCTTTCCGGGTAAAGAGGGGTAGCTGTTGACTCCCAATATTTACCAAAATAATTTTTTAATTGAATATATGTCTTCAAAATCATGCATTTGCATCAACTGGTATTTTTCCATAATTTTTCATATTTTTATTAATTTGTGCAGTATTTTATTTCTAATAAATAATTATAAAATGGCATCACAAATGATTTCAAAAACCTGTGATTTAATATTACTATTATGGTCCTATTGAGTCCAAAATCATTCCATAAATAGCCAAATCGGCACCTTTTTTGCTATAATTGCATTAACTTTGCAATTATAGCCCATGCATACAATTTTGCATTATTTTTCTACCAGAAATTAGCCCTTTATATTTTTAAATGCTAAATAACCATTTTTTCAAGATATTTCTATGCATGAAATTTATTTTTTATAATTATCAATTATTTTAGTCAATTTATTTGGGGTATTTAACAAATGGCCATTTCTATTTTGATTTCAGCCTTATAAAACTAGCCCAAATACCTAACTAAACCAGCCCAATATAATAGGCCCAATACCATCACCTACCCGACCCAACTCTTGATTAATCCTGGTCATTGATCATTTTTGATCAATGACCCAAATCCGTCTTACCATAATTAAACTAACCATACCCCCCCACCCAACCCTAATCATTCTACTCCCTTCCCCCGCCGTCACTCTTCCCCTTTCTCTCTCAAATGCTCTCTAGGCAGAACCCTTACTCCCCCTCCGTCACTAGCCTATACTGCCATTATATAGTGGTTCTTCACCACCCCAGGCCTCTAATAGCCTTCTATGTGCTATGGTATCTCCGTCTCCTAGATCCTTGAGGATTATATATCATGTTGTAGGGCCCTAATCGCGCAGCTACATTTAGTCTAATTACTAAGGTATAAAAAGTATAACCACCCACTCAGTTTTCCCTAAAAAATAACTGGTAATGCTTTTGTGTTCTGAACAACCTAGAACAACATGTTTAGGTAATAACTTGCAACAGTTCCTTTAATAATTCTGTTAATATACAATGTCCCCACCTAGGCAAGCCTTAGGTGACTAATTTTTCCAAAAATTAGAAATCTGTCTCTCCTGTGTGTGCTGCTTAACACTAATAGGTATTCCTTTTAAATCAGTAGGCAAACTGATTAAGAGCATGTTTTCCTTGAGTTATAAAACAAGTCTGCCTATCTGTTTATCCTCTGAATTCACCTAGATACCATGTCTTAGGATCTTAATTAACAATACTGCCTTTATATGTGTTTGAGTCGTGCTAATTATATGCATTATCTGCGGAGGAAAAATCTGAGCCTCCTATATGCTCCTATGTGTTTCTCACTGACTACAGTCCTATATGTTCCTTGCTTGTTGCCTTAGAATCTTACCCCTTTAACCTGAGGGTCTACTTAGCACCTATCTTTTAGGATAGTAGTCCTAACCTCCTCCAGGACTGATAGGATGGGATGGGTAATAGCACGCAATAGAATCCGTGACCAACATGCGCTTTAATCACCATTACGGGCTCGGAAGGGTAGAATATGGATATGATGACCGGTGCGCTAATACCACGTGTAGCCCTCTTCGAGGAGTGATTACCGGGTATTGCATTGATGTGATCCATATTATTATAAACCTAGGACACTTGTATACGATAGTTCGTAATTACCCCTACTGTTTTTCTAAACACCTGTATGCTTAAGACTTAAATCCCCTCTTATTTGAGCCTTTACTTGTTATTTGCTATTTTTACAAATTCACGAACCATTTGGCCGGGAACCACACTTGTGGATCCTGAGGGGTGCCTAACACCTTCCCCTTAGAATAATTTCAAGCCCTTACCCAAATCTCTAGTTAGCAACATAGTTGTAATTGAACCCCTTAGGTTCCCTAACGCACCCTTAAAATCATTAGGTGGCGACTCTCCAAAATATGCAAACCCCTTTCCCGAAAGGAAAGAGTTGTCCCACCAATGTCATGAACCCTATCCTCCGTTGAGGAGGGGGAAGAAAAAAGGTTGTGCGACACTTCCCAATTCAAGAATGCGCTCAAACCTCCAAATGCCAAACGACGCGGAACTAGCCAAACATTACATAATCGATCAATCTATGCTCAAAAGTTCATATCTCCACTATTAAAGTGATTACCCAACCCAAATTGCAAGATTCTTAAAATTCACCTCGGGCCGACACGCCCGGATTCTAGAAATTTTCGAAGAAAGTTGTTACCCATAACCTTAGGAACATAAATATATGATTTTTACTAAGTTCTATAACCATTTTCGTTTTTTATTAAATCCTAAGTTTTTCATCTAAACTCATGAGTTCTACAAATTTTCATGTTATAATCTACCCATAATCTATGTATTAAACTCACATTAAGTAGAAATTACTTACCTCACAAATCTAGGTCGAAATCCCCTCCTTAAAAGCTCTCAAATCACCCAAGAGTGAAATAAATGGACCCCAAAATGACTAAGTCCCGATTTTAAACTTACTGCCCAGCTGCCTCCTTTATCACAAACGCATAAAGGGTCTCGCATTCGCAAAGGTAAACAGTTCTAGCCCCTGAGACGACTCATCGCGAACGCGACCAAGTTTCCGAAAATGCGGAGGCAGGCTTGGCCTACCCTTCGTGTACGCGAGGGCTTCTCTACGAACGCGAAGAACAAATAGCGGGCGAAGCCCAACCCAAGATACTCTACGCGAACGCGAGTCTCCCCACGAGAACGCGAATGTGAAGGTCATTGGTTCTAGAACTTTTTAAATGCGGACTAGCTATCACGAACGTGTAGCACAAAATTCCCCATCCCCCAATTCCTTCTACGCGAACGCGAGAGTCCTTCCGCGTACACGGAGAAGGAAACGAGAACTGGAATTTTCTGTTTTTTCACACTTAGCTCAGAGGGGTCCGAAACTCACCCGAGCCCCTCGGGACCCCACCCAAAGGCATCAACAAGTATGAAAACATGATATGGACTTTCTAGAACTCCCGAAATTCAAAAAGCAACAATGAAACTAAGGATCCCACCCGAAAACCAATTGCATCAAACTTAAGAACTTCAAGTTCTTCAATTTACTTCCAATGCGCTAAACGTACTTAAACTACTAGGAATGAAACCAAATTTTACATGCAAGTCTTAAATGACATTACAGAACTATTACCGATCTCGCAATTCCGTTTTGACCTCGATCACCAAAACCGGCTCCAAACCAAATTTAAAGAACCTTTAAAACCTTCAAGAACCAATGATATTTAGCAATATCGTCTCATTTTTTTTGTGAGTTTTAGATGTTAAATATGATGATTTATATTAATTTGAAGTGTTTTTTATGTTTAGGAATGATTCGGGATCAGTTGGGGGCGAAACGCGCGAAATTAGAGCCAAAACAGACGAAAATCGACAAACCGGCAAAATGGCAATTTTGGGCGCCACAGGCAGTGCCCAGCCCTACCTGTGGCGCTGGAGGCAGAACACAAAATTGGGGCAACGCCTTGTTGGGCGCCCGATGCTATCCAGGGCGTCGGTGACGAGAATTTTGTCCTATTTTGCCCGGGACACGGTTATTTCGGCCCTAAACCTACCCAACACGTATAAAAGCAAGTCTAAGCTTATTTTTGAAGGAAAAACATACTTTGAAGGAGAATTCACGTGTAGGAACATACACCACGCTTGGAGGAGGCTTCTACCTAGTTTTTCTTCTCTTCTCTTCCTTTAATTTCATAGTTTATTAGTTCTAGAGTTTTGGGTGCTACATGAACGTTGTAGTTTGAAGCTTGAATTGTTCTTATTATTTTATCATATTGGTTTATTTATTCAATCTTCTGCTTAATTATTTGATTGTTTGATCACCAATTGAATAATACCTACGAATCTAGGATTGAACTCGGGAGAGGGAATTCTAGATTGCATATAAGATTGGGTAGAGCAAGATCTTAACCCTTCAGGGGAGCGGATTTGCGGTTAGGATAGGAATATACCTAATCGCCTTGCTTGGTTATTATACGGGAATTATTAATGCGTTCTTGTTAATCCTGATTCCATAGGAATATAGGCGTTAGGTTAGCTTGAATAGGCGAGTTGTACTTCGGGAGAAGGCTACGAGCAATATTAACCTCGTCAATCAATAAACTAGATAAACTAATTAGACAATTTACGTGGAAAACTCAACGGGATTGTTAGCTAACCCATAGCTCTAGAATATCGGATCTCATTGAATTTGTCTCTAATATTCGCCAATTTGTTTCTTTTAATTTCTTACTAGTTTGCTGCTCTAGATAAATTTTAGTTAAATCTTCACACTTTAGGATTCTCTTGCATAAATTAATTGCTTGGCTTAATTTAGTTGATAGTTAATCACAAGTCCCTGTGGATACGATATCTGGACTTACAATCCTATATTACTTGTCGACCACGTATACTTGTGTGTGCGTTTGGGAGCAACAATCAACTTCTACTATTAGGCGTTGAAACGCTTCCGGGTCGTCCAAAACTCGATCCGAACATACACCCAAGTCTGAAATTATCGTACGAACCTATTAGAACCTACAAATCTCGATTCCGGGGTCGTTTACTCAAAACGTTGACTGAAGTCAAACATGGCCTTTTAAGCCAACCTTAAGGAACCAAGTGTTCTGATTCCAACCCGAACCCTTCCAAATCCCGAACTAACCACTCCCCAAGTCATAAAACAGTAAAAACATGCACGGGAAGTCTTATTTAAGGGAACGGGGTTCTAGAAAGAAAAACCACTGGTCGGGTCGTTACATTCTCCGTCTCTTAAACAAGCATTCATCCTCGAACGGGTTTAGGAGCATACCTGAAGTGCTGAATAAGTGTGGATATCTGCTTCGCATGTTCTCCTCAGACTCCGAGGTCACCTCCTTGACTGGTTGGCCCTTCCACTGGACCTTTACCACGGATATCCTCTTGGATCTCAACTGGCGATCATTTCTAGCAACAAAGGCAATTGGCTCCTCCTTATACCCCAATCTCTCATCTAGCTGAATAGTGTTGAAGTCTAACACACGTGACAAGTCGGCGTGATACCTCTAGAGCATAGACACGTGAAAAACCGGATGAACTCCTTATAGGCTGGTAGGTAAAGCAAGCTCATAAGCAATCTCCCCAACTCGCCTCAACACCTCGAATGGGCCTATAAACCTGGGGCTCAGCTTGCCCTTCTTCCCAGATCTCATAATACCCTTCATCGGTGAGACTTTCAAGAGAACCTTCTCGCCTACCATAAATGACACATCACACGCCTTTTGATCCACGTAACTCTTCTGTTGGCACTGTGCTGCGCGAAGTCGCTGCTGGATCAATTTTACCTTTTCCAAGGCATCCTTCACCAAATCAGTACCATATAACTTAGCCCCGTCGGGCTCAAACCACCCAATAGGATAACAACATCGCCGACCATATAAAGCCTCAAATGGAGCCATCTCGATGTTGTAATGATAGTTGTTGTTGTAAGAAAACTCGACCAAAGGCAAGAATTGATCCCACTGTCCTCCAAAGTCAATCACACATGCTCTGAGCATGTAATCCACGATCTGACTGCTATGACTGCCCGTCAGTCTATGGATGAAATGCAGTGCTGAGCTCTACACGGGTCCCCAACTCACTCTATACGGCTCTCCAAAAATGCGAAGTAAACTTAAGGCCTCTATCTGATATGATGGAAACAAGCACAGCGTGCAACCGAACTATCTCCTGATTATAAATCTGGGATAGCCTCTCTGAAGTATAAGTAGTTGCAACTGGAATGAAGTATGCTGACTTGGTCAACCTGTCAACAATGACCCAAACTGCATCAAACTTCCGCAAGGTCTGCGGTAACCCAACTACGAAGTCCATATTAATGCGCTCCCATTTCCACTCCGATAGTCATCTGCTGGAGTAAGACACCTGGCCTCTAGTGCTCATACTTAACCTGCTGGAAATTTAGGCACCTAGCTACATACTCAACTATGTCTTTCTTCATCCGCCGCCACTAATAATGTTGTCTCAGGTCCCGATACATCTTTGTAGTACCTGGATGAATAGAATACCGAGAACTGTGCGCCTCCTCTAGAATCCTCCTCCTCAAGCCATCGACATCAGGAACACATAGAAGACCCTAGAGTCATAGGACACCATCTTCGCCAATAGAAACCTCCTTGGAAGCACCCTGTAACACTGTCTCTTTGAGAACTGCCAAGTTCGGATCATCAAACTTTTGAGCCTTGATCTGCTCCAATAGTGAAGACTGGGCAACAACACATGCAAGAACTCGACTGGGCTCTGAAATATCCAACCTCACAAGTTTGTTAGCCAAGGACTGAATGTCCAAAGCTAGTGGCCTATCCTCTGCTGAAATGAATGCCAAGCTACCCATGCTCTCTGTCTTCCTGCTCAAGGAATCCACGACTACATCTGCCTTGCCAAGATGATAAAGAATAGTGATGTCATAGTCCTTCAGTAACTCAAGCCATCTGTGCTACCTCGTATTGAGATCCCTTTGCTTGAACAAGTGCTTCAAACTTTGGTGATCAGTGTAAAACTCACAAGGCACCCCATATATATAATGCCTCCAGATCTTAAGAGCATGAACAATTGCAACCAACTCCAAATCGTGCACAGGATAATTCTTCTCATGGGGCTTCAGCTGACGTGAAGCATATGCAATAACTCGCCCCTTCTGTATCAATACACAACCCAAGGCAACGCGTGAAGCATCACAATACATAGTATACATCCATGAACTAGAAGGCAACACTAGAACTGGTGATTTAGTCAAGGCTGTCTTGAGCTTCTGAAAGCTCGCCTCACAATCATTGGTCCAAAAGAACAGAGAACCCTTCTAGGTCAATCTAGTCAAAGGTACTGCAATGGATGAGAAGCCCTCCACAAATCGGCGATAATAACCTGCTAGCCCCAAGAAACTCCTGATCTCAGTCGCCGAAGTAGGACGAGGCCAACTCTGAACTGCCTCAATCTTCTTGAAATCCACCTTAATGCCCTCGCCTAATACCACATGTCCCACGAATACCACAGAATCTAACCAAAACTCACATTTGGAGAACTTGCCATATAGCTTATGTTCCCTCAAGGTCTGAAGCACCACTCTCAAATGTTGCTCGTTCTCCTCCATGCTACGTGAGTAAATCAAAGATGTCATCAATGGAGACAATAACAAAGGAATCAATATAAGGCTTGAAAACTTTGTTCATAAAATCTATAAATGTCGTTGGGGTATTAGTCAACCCAAAGGACATCACTAGAAACTTATAATGGTCATATCTAGTATGGAAGGTAGTCTTCGGAACATCTGAGTCCCGAATCTTCAACTGATGGTATCTCGATCTCAAGTCAATCTTAGAAAACACCCTAGCACCCTAGAACTTGTCAAACAAATCATCAATACGCGGCAACAGGTACTTGTTCTTAGTGGTGACTTTGTTCAACTGGCGGTAATCAATGCACATCCGCATAATCCTATCCTTCTTCTTTACAAATAATATTGGTGCATTCCAAGGTGATACACTCGGCCCGACAAACCCCTTTTCTAGAAACTCCTCAAGTTGTTCCTTCAACTCTGTCAATTCTTTTGGAGCCATACGATACAGTGGGATAGATATAGGCTGAGGACCTGGAGCCAAGTCAATACAAAAATCAATATCACGATCTAGCGGCATGCCTGGAAGGTTAGAAGGAAACACATCGGCGAACTCCCGGACTACTGGCACCGAATCAATGGTCAGAAACTCGCGATGGTATCCCGAACATAGGCTAGATAAGCCAAACAACCCTTCTAGACCATATGTCGAGCCTTCAGAAAAGAGATAACCATGCTAGATATACTGAAAGACGAACGCTTCCACTTTAATATAGGAAACTCTAGCAATGTTAAGGTAACAGTCTTGGCATGGCAAACAAGGATGGCGTGATATGGGGATAACCAGTACATGCCCAGGATAACCTCGAAGTCGGTCATATCAAGTAACAGAAGGTCCGCTCTGGTCTCGTAACCACAGAATGTGACCACACAGAACCGATAGATCCGATCCATAACCAAAAATTTCCCACAGGAGTGTACACATAAACAGGAGTACCCAAGGACTCACGAGGAATATCCAGGAAATGAGAAAATAACGCAAAAGCATAGAATCTAGCTGGAGCGTCGGTTGGCTAGCCTCCACTTGGCTGAACAATAGTTAGCTGACCTCCCCCTACCTGGCCTCCACCTCTAGGATGGTCCCTACCCCCCTATCCCCCACCTATGGGCAGTCGGACGGCTGGTGCTGCAGTCATGGGCTAATGACCCTACTGTACTATCTTGCCCCAAAGTTAGGGACAGGTTCTCTTCATTTGACCCAGATCTTCACACTCGTAACAACCTCTCGGTACCATAGACTATTGTCCCGAAGTCTGGCCCTGATGGACGGAATACCCACTAGAAGAACCTTGTGGGCGATATGAACACTTTGGCATGGCGCTGAAATAGGCCCTGGAAGAACCCTGATGAGTTGGTGGACAATAAGAACTCTCTAGCATGGCACTAAAATCGGGTCGCGCTAGAGCACCCTGAGGAGGTGGTGGTGCTGGATATTTGGGCTTGCTAGGCTGACCCCTCACAAACTTCCCTCTGCCCCTGGTCGGGGCACCTCTAAACTCTCTAGAGAATTGGGCCCTCTTGTCTTGCTATATCTGCTCTCTACCACTCTGGCGTTAGCCCTCAATCCTACGAGCAATCTCCACTACTAGCTGATAACCAGTACCCATCTGAACCTCCCGGGCCACACTAACCCGAATACTGGGGTGCAACCCCGCCACAAATCTCTGCACTCTGTCTGCGCCAGTAGGAAGTATGTGACCCCGCCACAAATCTCAGAGAATCTCGCCTCATAATTGGTCACTAACATGTGACCATGCTCGAGCTGCTCGAACTGACCTTGCAACTCTTCCCTCTTAGAGGGTGGAATATACATATCCAAGAAAATCTGTGTAAACAGATCCCAAGTCATGGGCATAAATTTGGTAAGGATCCCATGTGTATCACTATATCGCCCAAAATATTTGTGACCAACTAGACTATCGTAAATAATAATAATAATAATAATAATAATAATAATAATAATAATAATAATAATAATAATAATAAGAAGAAGAAGAAGAAGAAGAAGAAGAAGAAGAAGAAGAAGTAGTAGTGAATGAGAGACAGACGAGGAGAAATATACGCGAGGATGGGGGATAGTTTATGTGAAACAATAACTTTTGGGAAGATTTTATGGGATTTAATTTGAAAATGACTTTTGATAGAAACTTAAAAAATTAAAATAAATAGTTGACAAGTTATTATGAACATATTGTGTATAGAGTAATGTGGGAGAGAATTGGACGGCTAAAAATACATAGCCTTCTTTTGAGAAAGCTAATATATATAAACGCGCGTTGCACGTTAGTAATGACACATGATGGTTTAAATATTTATTTATACTAAGGAACAAGAAATATTAATTAATGAGAGAAATTTTATATATAATACTGCAGCAATCATCTAAATGCCAAAAAATATTGTTACAATAGCATAATACGTGAATTCAAAATGAAAGGCCATCATTATAACTTACATAAATGATAAAGTAAATAATTATGTATTGTATTTTAAAGGTATCTAATGTGATAGTATCTTACCGAACACTTCTTTATAGACGGTATTTTTTTGTATATGTTTCCTTATAATACTTTGGTTATTCTACCATAACCAGAAGTCTCGTTGTCGATATTGATATCTCTCTTAAAAGTGCAGGATTGTAACGATCCGACTGCTCGTTTTGAGAGTTATAGCCTTGTTTCCCCCATTTCTGCTTTTGTGTTATTCAACTTTTTATTGTATCGTGTTGGTTGGTTGGGGTCCGGAGTGGTTTCGGAGTGGAATGATACACTTAGTTTTCTATTTAGAAGCTTAAGCTACAAAACTCAACCGGATGTTGACTTATGAGTAAACGATCTCGGATTTAGATTTTTATGGTTCGGTTAGCTCCATTAGGAAATTTTGGACTTAGGAGCACGTCCAGATTGTAATTTGGAGGTTTTTGTTAGAATTAGGCTTGAATTGGCAAAAGTTGAAATTTGGCAATTTTGGTCGATAGTAAAAAATTAGATATCGGGGTCGGAATGGAATTCCGGAAGTGGGAGTAGGTCTGTATTGTCATTTGTGACATGTGTGAAAAATTTGAGGTTATTCGGACATGGTTTGGTAGGTTTCAGCGTCGTTTGCAGAATTTGGAAGTTTAGAGGTTCTTAGGCTTGAATCTGAGGGTAATTTGGTGTTTTGATGTTATTTTGAGTGTTCCGAAGGTTTGACTAAGTTCGTGTGTTGCTATATGATTTGTTGGTATTATTGGTTGAGGTCCTGAGGGCCTCGGGTGTGTTTTGGGTGGTTAACACATTGATTTTTGGTGATTGAGGGTTGTTGATTCTGCTGGTGTTGGGGTTGCTGGTGTTTTTCTGCACCTGCGGATGGGGAGCCACAGATGCGGAAATGGAAGGCCAAGGCTAGGAGCGCAGGCGGGAAGGAGTTGGACGCATCTGCGAGCCTACAGGTGCGAGACGTGGGGAACAGGTGCAGAACTCGAGGATTTAAGTCGTTCTCGTAGGTGCGAGGTTTTTGACCGCAGGTGCGGTACTGCAGGCGCAAAAATGAGGCCGCAGGTGCGAAAAGCCTAGGCATAAAGTATAAATAGCACACTTCGTGAATTTTGGTCCATTTTCCACGTTTTCCAGTTGGTTTTGGAGCTTTTGGGAGTGATTTGGAGAGAGATTCAAGGGGTTCTCATTGAGGTAAGTTACTTGAGCTCTAATAATCGTATCTATGGTGATTTTCAGTTGTTTAATCATTTAATTAGTGGAAATTAGGGGTGAAAATGAGAGGTTAGGTCTTGGGATTTTGGAGAGTTTAATTGGAGGATTTGAGGGGTCAAACGGTGTCGGATTTTGATAAATTTCCTATGTATGGACTCGTGAATGAATGGGATTTCTAGTTTTGTAATTTTTGTCAAATTTCTAGATGTGAGCCCGGGGGCCGGGTTTGAGCCGATTTCGGGTTTTTGGTCCAATTTGATAGTTTCTCTTGTGGAATTCATTCCATTAGCGTATATTGATGGTATTGTACTGGTTGTGAATAGATTCAGAACATTTGGAGGCCCAATCGAGGGGCAAGGGAGCTGGCACATCCATTCCTGGATTGGACTTTGACTTCACCACCTTGATGAAAGCTCCCGAGACACAGAGTGTTGGAACTTCCAAGGCTCAGGCCACTCCTGCACCTATTGACATTCCCTCCGAGGTATATTCCGTACATACCGAGGAGTCTGAGGAAGGGGAGACAGAAGATGAGGAGACAGATGAGGATGCCCTGGTAGAGGAAGAAGAGGGTCATCAGGACAAGGGTAAGCAAGTTGTTGCTACTACTGCTGCAGAGGAGGAAGAAAAAGCATATGTGCAGACAACAATTGCACATTCGCTAGCGGATATGGTCGCCAAGGCCTATCCATCGACCACTCAGCCATCATTAGGTGAGGGTAACAACTCTCAGGCACCCGCTCCATCATCAGGGCAGGTGGAGATTCCTACTCCATCCGTGGAGGTCACCCCTCAGGCTGAGGTCCCACCAACTACAACTTCAGCACCAGCGGATGACCCCACAACGGTCTAGCATGCTTCAGACTCCCATAGCGATTAGTGCGCCCCAGGGAGCCCCTCAACTCTGTTTTTAAGTTCTTTATGCATTAGGGACAATGCATGATCTTTAGTTGGGGGGTGGGGTAGATACTTTTGTGTAAATAGCTGTATAAAAAAAATATTTTAGACTAGTAGTTAGTAATGAATTCCCCTTGGTTTTTCTTCGCCGGCTTCTTTTCCAAGGGTGTAATAGTAGAACCATAGTAGTAGCATGGAACGGTTTGACCTGTTTGGTTTGATTGTATAGTTTCAAGCATGTACGAAAATTTTTGTAAATGAATTGTACCCTTCCGTTATTGATATACATATAAAAAAATGTTTTATGGTTAATCATTTTTGTGAACTTGAGGCTCTCTCTTTGACTTTATATTTACTCAGAATCGTACTTATCATATGATGAAAGCTTTGAGTTTCCTTACGTTCACTAGAGGGCTGAAACTATGTAGAGTCAAACAGTTCATGTGTTATGTGTGTTAGTGTTTGTGAATAATTCTTGTGTTTAATTCTATCATCTAGAACTTTCCCGTTTGGTCTTTCAATGCTAATGTTAATTACATTTGGTTGGAGGGATGACCTTAGGCATTCTTTGTGTTATTTGCAAAACCCATCTAGCCTTTCAAGCTAACCATTGCATAGATATTATCACTAGTTACCCTATTTGAGCCATTAACCTTTTCCTTGGCCACCTCATTACAAACCTTTCCCCTTTTGTAAAATAATTCTCTCTTTTGAATCCGTCCCTCCTTGAACATGGAGAATGAAGCTAAAAGCCTAAGTTAGGGGTGTGGTGTCAAGTTGGATATTGGTAAGGTTGTATAGTGAGTGTAGGAACATATACCTCAAAGTGTTCATATGAAATTATTCAAGCTCCAAAAGAAAAATACAAAAAAAAAAAACCATTAATAAACATATGTGGAGATATATGTATGTATATAAATATGGAGGCTTGAAGGAAATTAGATAGGTATTCAAGATGGTTCTATTTATCTAGACGCCAATGAGGGCTATGTGGTTTGAAAAGAAATAAATTGCAAAAAAAGAAAAAATAAAAATAAAAAAAGAAAGACAAATGTGAGTAGTGTTCAAGGAGGGTGTAGTCACTTGTATCCCAAATTCTTATCCGACCCTTCCCTAAACCTACATTACAATCTTAAAAAGTCCTTATGGGATCTCCAACCGAATGTTCTTGAATAGGCGGCGAACTAAAGTAAGGGCAAGCTTATGGCATGATATGTTGTAACACTTGAAATTCCTTGTAAGAGTGAGTGTCTTTGTAAATTTGTCCCTTGTGTTGTCATTGTAAATATAATGATTTTGGGACTCTCTTTCTTGTGAGGGCACATGAACTGCAAGGTTTAACAGAAGTTAGGTTCTTGAAGTTGAATCCAAGTGCACTTAGCTGAGAGTAATATTTTGTCAATTTGGTCGAGGCTCAAAGTTCACAAGTTGATTAGCTCCTTTGTTAAAAAATAATGGTCATCCAGGAAGAGTAAATAAATAAAGATGCATGCTTGTAAACTGACAATCAAAACCATCTATGGTCACTACTGCTTCATGAATTCAGTAAGAGTCTAGGATAGGATAATATTTATTCTAGTTACTTGAGAACAAAGAAGAGTTTAAGTTGGGGGTGTTGATATGCCGTAGAATTTCGGCACATTTAATACCAATTACTTATATGTCAGCTTGTTTTTAATGCATTTGTTCGTTAATTCTTATGAATTTTTGATGTTTTGCAGTGCATGAGTCTTGAAGACCCAAAAACACGAAAAATAAGTCAAAAAGCCACAAAAGAGCAGAGACAGTGCAAGAATGCGGCCGCATAACTCAAATGCGGACCGCATAACTCACATGCGAACCGCATAACTCAAGGGGAAACCGCAGATTGAAGCAGATCATTTGGCCAAATCAAAAGAAGATTATGTGGTCCATTATGCGATCGCATAACACGTTTGCGATCCACATAACGGACCGCAGAATTCCAGTAAAGACAACTCCTCAAGTTTTGAGATGGAAAAATGCGGTCGCATAACAAATATGCGAACCGCATAACTAATATGCGATGGACTCCTGGAACTGGTGATATGAAGATCTACGATGAATTGGGAGAATATGTGTACCGCATACCTGATTTGTGGCAGATATGCGGTCGCATAAGTTGTCTGCAGGGGCAATTTTGTTCAATTTTGGCTCCGACTTTTAGCCCACTATAAATAGATTTATTAGGATTTTTGTGGGTCATCTTTTCTGAAAAAGAGACTACAACACAAGGCATTGAATGTTCTTTCTTTTGGAAGCTTTAGTAGAAAGATTCTTGCACTTTTGTAAGCATTATGACTTTGAATATTGTTATCTTTTTGTATTTAATATGAGTGGCTAGTTTTAAATACTAAGGTTGTGGACCGTAAATGGGTTTAATATTAATGGGTGTTTACCAAATAATATATATATATAATGGTTGGTTGATATTTATTCATTTCTCATACTTCATTTATTGTTGATGGTTGCAAACATTAACAAATGCCATTTTACTCTTTATTTACTTGGAAAAGTGGTTAGGGTTAGGTAGAAGTGAATATCAAAAACTCAAGGCGTTAAACCTTGTTTAATAGAATCGCTTAGGAATAAGTGGGTTTTATTTGACATAAATTGATTTTTCTTAATTGCAACTCTTTTATACTTGGAAAAATCATAAAGAGGAAATACTACCTAACTATTGGAAAATATTGGGTAGTCATTTAGAAATCATTTGCATATCAAAGGACCTTCCATTAGAAATATATCATATCAACACCGATAGCATTACATTTCATTGAAGAGGACACAACCTTGGTTTCGTTAATTAAATTAATTACAATCTTATAAATTATACCTGCTTTCATTTCACTCAGTTACAACACTCTTTTTAGCTAACAGAATAGAATACGATTCAAGTTAAGCTTCACACTATTCGAGTAATTTTTTCACACCTATTCCCTCCTAGTTGGGTTATTATATTTGACATCGACCGCTTTACACTATTTATTAAAGTGTAATTTGAGCGTATCAATTCACTACTTTCCAGTTCTCTGGGGCTGCATTCAGTTGGTGGGAGGCCTATGAGAGGCGTAGGCCGGTCGGCGCAGCACCCTTTACTTGGCAGCAATTCTCTGTTCTCTTTCTGGAGAAGTTTGTACCTCAGTTCCGGAGAGAGGATCTCCACAGACAGTTTGAGCAGCTTCGCCAGGGTGATATGTCTGTGACACAGTATGAGATTCGGTTCTTCGAGTTGGCCCATCATGGGTTCTGGTTGGTTCCCACAGACCGCGAGAGGATCATGAGGTTTATAGATGGCCTCAGTTTTCAGCTTCAATTGCTTATGACCAGGGATAGGGTGTCTGGTGCTACTTTTGATGAGGTTGTCAACATTGCTTGATAGATTAAGATGGTTCGCGGGTAGGAGAGGGTTGAGATGGAGGACAAGAAGCCTCGTGGTCAGGATGGATTCAATGGTTCTCCTCATGGGGGTCAGTTTCAGCACGGTAGAGGCCATCCATTCAGGCATGCTCAGTCAGCTCGCCCAGTTCACCGTGGTTCATCATCAAGCCATGGTTCTTATAGTTCTCATCAGGGCCACTCATCACTTAGTGCCCTCCCAGCCCATAGTTCTTCTCGTGCTCCATCAGTTTAGAGCTCTTCCATGCCAGGTTCTTCTACCAGTTATCCCGGTGTTAGGGGTTCCCTTCAGCCCCTGTCACCAGCACTAGGGAGTTGTTTTGAGTGTGGGGAGTTTGGGCATATGTGGAGGCAGTGTCCTTGTTGTCATGGGGGTCCACCTCAGTAGAAGAGTCAGCTATCGACTTCAACACCAATTACTTCACCAGCCGCCAGTCATCTAGGGGTGGAGGTCAGTCAGCTAGGGGTCGCCCTAGAGGGGGAGGTCGATCAAGTGGTAGTCAGGCCCGTTTCTATGCACTCCCAGCCAGACCAGATGTTATTGCTTCATATGTTGTGATTATAGGTATTGTTTTAGTCTGTCACAGAGATGCCTCCAAATTATTTGACCCTGGTTCCACATATTCATATATTTCCTCATATTTTACTCATTTTCTGGATATGCCCAGTGAGTCCTTAGTTTCATTTGTTCGTGTATCTACTCCAGTGGGCGATACTGTCATTGTGGACCGCGTATGTCGATCATGTGTGGTGACTATTGGGGTCTGGAGACCCGAGTGGACCTTCTGTTTCTTAGTATGGTTGACTTTGATATGATATTGGGTATGGATTTTGTTATCTCCATGCCATGTTGTTCTAAATTATCACGCTAAGACACTGAGGTAGGCGATGCCGGGATTTCTGAGGGTTGAATGGAGCCGTTCTATAGATTATGTACCGAGTAGGTTGATTTCATACTTGAAGGCACAACGTATGGTTGAGAAGGGATGTGTATCATATTTGGGTTTTGTGAGGGATGTTAGTGTAGAGACTCCTACTATTGATTTTGTTCTGGTAGTACATGATTTTCCCGATGTGTTTCCTGCATACTTGTAGGGCATGCCGCCTGACAGGGATATTAACTTTGGTATTGATTTGGTGTCGGGAAATCAGCCTATTTCTATCCCACCGTATTGTATGGCACCGGCTGAGTTGAAGGAATTGAAAGATCAACTTCAGGAACACCTTGATAAGGGGTTTATTCGGCCTACTGTGTCACCTTGGGGTGCACCGGATCTATATTTGAAGAAGAAGGATGGATCCATGAGGAAATGCATTGATTACAGGCATTTGAACAAGGTCACAGTCAAGAACAAGTACCCTTTGCCTCGTATTGATGATTTATTTGACCAGCTTCAGGGAGTGAGAGTGTTCTCCAAGATTGATTTGAGATTCGGGTATCATCAGCTGAAGATTCGGGATTCGGATATTCTTAAGACAGCTTTCAGGATCCGTTATGGCCATTATGAGTTCTTGGTGATGTCTTTTGGGCTAACCAATGCCCCAACATCGTTCATGCATTTGATGAACAGTGTATTCCAGCCCTATTTGGACTCCTTCGTTATTGTATTCATTGATGACATCCTGGTGTACTCTCGTAGCCAGGAGGAGCATGCTCAGCATTTGAGGATTGTATTACAGAGATTGAGGAAGGAGAAGATTTATGCAAAGTTCTCCAAGTGTGAGTTTTGGCTCGGTTCAGTAGCATTCTTGGGGCACGTGGTGTCCAGTGAGGGTATTGAGGTCGATCCGAAGAAGATAAAGGCGCTGCAGAGTTGTCCTAGGCCATCCTTAGCCACGGAGATTAGGAGCTTTCTTGGTTTGGCGGGTTACTACCGTCGCTTTATGGAGGGATTTTCATCTATTGCGTCGCCCTTAACCAAATTGACCCAAAAGGATGCTCCATTCAGGTAGTCGGACGAGTGTGAGGAGAGATTTCAAAAGCTCAAGACTGCTTTGAACACAACTCCAATGTTAGTTCTACCATCAGCTTCAGGTTCTTATACCGTGTACTGTGATGCCTCGAGGATAGGCATCTGATGTGTTTTGATGTAGGAGGGTAGGGTGATTGCCTATGCCTCATGCCAATTGAAGACCCATGAGAAGAACTATCCTTTCCATGATCTTGAGTTAGCAGCCATTTTTCACGCCTTGAAGATTTGGTGTCATTATTTGTACGGGGTTCATTATGAGATCTATACTAATCAGCGGAGTCTGCAACATTTGTTTAAGCAGAAGAATCTTAATTTGCGCCAGTGGAGATGGTTGGAGATTCTTTAGGACTATGATATCATTATTCTGTACCATTGGGGGAAGGCCAATGTGGTGGCCGATGCTTTGAGTCTCCAGGCAGAGAGTTTGGGGGGTTTATCATATCTTCCAGCAGTAGAGAGACCTTGGCATTGGATGTTCAGGCCTTAGCAGGCCAGCTTGTGAGATTGGATATTTCGGAGCCTAGTCAGGTATTGGCTTTCATGGTCTCCGGGTCTTTTCTTTATGACCGTATCAGGGAGCGTCAGTATGATGACCCCTACTTGCTCGTTCTTCAGGACATGATCTGGCGAGGTGATGCTAGGGATGTGACTATTGGTTATGACGGTGTGTTGAAGATTCATGGTCGGTTATGTGTGCCTAATGTGGATGGGCTTCGGGAGTTGATTCTTGAGGAGGCTCACAGCTCGTGGTATTCCATCCATCCGGGTGCCGCAAAGATGTACAAGGATTTGAGACAGCACTATTGGTGGAGGCGGATGAAGAAGGATATAGTTGGGTTTGTAGCTCGGTGTCTCAACTGTAAGTAAGTTAAGTTTGAGAATCAGAGACCGGGTGCCTTGCTTCAGAGATTAGAGATCCTAGAGTAGAAGTGGGAGCAGATCACCATGGACTTTGTTGTTGGGCTTCCACAGAATTCGAGGAAGTTCGATGCTATTTGGGTTATTGTGGATCATCTTACCAAGTATGCGCACTTCATTCATGTTGGTACTACTTATACTTCAGAGCGGTTGGCTAAGATTTATATTAGAGAGATTTTTCGCATGCATGGTGTCCCAGTTTCCCTTATTTCAGATAGAGGTACACAGTTCACATTGCAATTTTAGAGGGTCGTGCAGACCCTCATACAGACGGACAGTCCGAGCGCACTATTCAGATATTGGAGGACATGTTGCACGTATGTGTCATTGACTTTGGGGGTTCATGGGACCAGTTTCTGCCACTCGTGGAGTTTGCATATAACAATAGTTATTAGTCGAGTATTCAGATGGCTCCGTACGAGGCTTTATATGGGAGGAGGTGTATCTCCGTTAGGATGGTTTGAGTCGGGTGAGGCTAGTATCTTGGGTACAGACTTGGTTCAGGATGCATTAGACAAAGTGAAATTGATTTAGGAGCAGCATTGCAAGGCGCAGTCCAGGCATTAGAGTTATTCGGATAGGAAGGTCTGTGATATGTTTTATGGTTGGGGAGAAGGTTTGTTGAAGGTATCACTCATGAAGGGTGCTATGAGGTTCGGGAATAGGTTCATGTTTAGCCCCCGGTTCATTGGGCAATTTAAGGTGCTTTAGAGGATAGGGGAGGTGGCTTACAAGCTTTCTTTTCCACCCATCTAGTCGAGTGTGCATCCGGTATTTCATGTTACCATGCTTCGGAAGTATGTTGGCGATCCCTCCCATGTTTTGGACTTCAGCACAGTTCAGTTGGAGGGTGATATGACTTATGATATGGAGTCGGTGGCTATTTTGGATTGGCAGATTCGAATGTTGAGGTCAAAGGACATAACTTCAGTGAAAGTGCAGTTGAGAGGTCAGCTTATGGAGGAGGCCACCTGGGAGACCGAGCGGGAGATGCAAAGCAGATATCCACACCTATTTGAGACTCCAGGTATTTTTTCTAGACTCGTTCGAGGACGAACATTTTTTTAAGAGGGGGAGGATGTAACAATCTGGCCGGTCGTTTCGAGAGTTACAACCCCATTTTCCTTATTTATACTTCCTTTTGTGTTATTCAGCTTTATTTCATTATATCATGTTGGTTGGTTCAGGCCCGGAGTGGTTTCGGAGTGGAATGAGACACTTAGTCTCTTATTTAGAAGCTTAAGTTGGAAAAGTCAACCGGATGTTGACTTATGAGTAAACGATCTCGGATTTGGATATTTATGGTTCGGTTAGCTCCGTTAGGTGAATTTTGACTTAGGAGCGCGTCCGAATGTAATTTGGAGGTCCGTGGTAGAATTAGGCTTGAATTGGCAAAAGTTGAAAATTTGGTGAAGTTGGTCGGCAGTGGAAAAATTAGATATCTGGGTCGTAATGGAATTCTGGAAGTGGGAGAATATCCGTATTGTAATTTGTGACGTGTGTGTAAAATATTAGGTCATTCAAACGTGTTTTGGTAGGTTTCGGCGTTGTTTGCGGAATTTGGAAGTTTAGAGGTTCTTAGGCTTGAATTTGAGGGTAATTTGGTGTTTTGATGTTGTTTTGAGTGTTCCGAAGGTTTGACTAAGTTCGTGTGTTGTTATATGACTTGTTGGTATTATTGGTTGAGCTCCCGAGGGCCTCGAGCCTGTTTCAGGTGATTAACGGATTGATTTTCGGTGATTGAGGGTTGTTGATTCTGCTGGTGTTGGGGCTGCTGGTGTTTTTCCGCACCTACGGATGGAGAGTCGCAGGTGCGAGATCGCATGTGCGATTGGGGGAGCCACAGATGCGGAAATGGAAGGCCAAGGCTGGGAGCGCAGGCGCGAAGGAGTTGGCCGCATCTGCGAGCCGGCAGGTGCGAGACCTGGGGCGGAGGTGCGGAACTCGAGGATTTAAGTGGTTCTCGTAGGTGCAAGGTTTTTTGCCGCAGGTGCGGTACCGCAGGGCCAAAAATGAGGCCGTAGGTGCGAAAATCGTGGGCCGAAAGTATAAATAGCACACTTCGCGAATTTGGTACATTTTCCACCATTTTCAGTCGGTTTTGGAGCTTTTGGGGGTGATTTGAAGAGAGATTCAAGGGGTTTTCATTGAGGTAAGTTACTTGAGCTCTAATACTCGTATATATGGTGATTTTCCATTGTTTAATCATTTAATTAGTGGAAATTAGGGGTGAAAATGAGGGGTTAGGGTTTGGGATTTTTTGAGAGTTTGATGGGAGGATTTGAGGGGTCAAACGGTGTCGGATTTTGATAAATTCCGTATGTATGGACTCGTGAGTGAATGGGCTTTCTAGTTTTGTAAATTTTGTCGGATTTTGAGGCGTGGGCGTGGGGCCGGGTTTGCTCCGATTTCGGGGTTTTGGTCTAATTTAATAGTTTTTCTTGTTGAATTCCATCCATTAGCGTATATTGATGGTATTGTACTAGTGGTGAATAGATTCAGAGCATTTGGAGGCCGAGTCGGGGGGAAAGAGCATCGCGGTGTAGAGATTTAATCGGTTTGAGGTAAGTAACGATTGTAAATCTAGTCCTAAGGGTATGAAACCCCGAATTTTTTTCCATGTGACTATTTTGAGGTGACGCACATGCTAGGCGACGGGCGTCTGGGCATTCACTATTGGGGATTGTAACTTGGTCCGTCCAGTGTCAACTATAAAGTTGAATATTTTGTTGGAACTATACTATACTTATGTTTTTAGAAAGAATTTCTGTAAATTGGGTTAGATTCCATTTTTAGGCCTTATGCCAGTGTTGTTTTGACCCTTAGAGGTCTTTTCTTGCTATCCTCTCATTGTTTTTGATTGAAAATTATGCTCAGTCATGTTACACATATTTACTGCATAGCTCAGCCTCTTTCACTCTATTTTGATGTATTATGTAATTGTTGTTTGGCTGAATACATTGATTTCTGAGAGCCCGAGGGGATGGAGAGGTTTATGACTGAGTGAGGCCGAGGGCCTGATTTGTGAGGATATTTTGGGATCGGGTTGCACGTTACAACATGTTTAATATAGGTTGAGGGCCTCGTTGACTTATGCCATGATTTGGCTTGATATAGCGCTTGGGATGAAGGATCCCCTCCGGAGTCTGTACACACCCCCAGTGAGAGCAGGTACCTACTGAGTGCAAGTGCCGAGTGACTGGGAGGCATGAGTGATGGTGAGGTTTTCCCGAGGGGCTATATACGAGTGACTTTGAGGTTTGCCCGAGGGCTGTATATGAGTGATGTTTTACCCGAATGGCTGATTATGATTTCATTATTTTGCTCACCTTTGCATTGAGCCTTTGTTAAAAACCATTGAAAGATATCTTTAAATGCTTTTACTGGAACTAGATTTAAACAAGATGATTTGATTTAAACTATGGTTTTAGAGGCATGCTGTATTTTACTAAGTTTTCGTGATATGACTTTACTTGCATTATTGCTCGTCACTACTGCTCAGTCTTTATTTACTGTTGTTACTTACTGAGTTGGCGTACTCACGTTACTCCTTGAACCTTGTGTGCAGATCCAAGCGCATCTGGACATGGTACCGGCTGTTGACTATTCGAGTTGCAGACTTTTCGGAGATAGCAAGGAATCTGCCTGGCGATCGCAACGCTGCTCTTCTCCCTCTTATCTTCCTTTAGTTGTTTTAGATACTTTCCAGACTGTGTTTAGTCTCAGTATTGTCAGAAATATTGTAGTAGATTCTCATGACTAGTGACACCCTGATGTCGGGCTTTTCTATTCCGCATTATTGTTTTGATTTGAACCTCTATATGAAGGTGTATTATTAAATAGCATTGAAATTTTCTTTGAAACAAAAACATCGTTTGGTTTTGCTAATGTGTTGGCTTGCCTAGTATCACGATAGGCGCCATCACGACAGGGTTAGTTTTGGGTCGTTACAAAGATATAATTATTCGCGTAAAAAAACATATTGTGGTAAACATAGTCCTATATTTAGAGTCTGTTTGGATTAGCTTATTTGAAGTAGCTGATAAGCATTAGGGACTGAAATCACTTTTATGTGCTGATACTGATTTATTAAATAAGCAGTTACGTGTTAGGATACAAGTGCTGAAATTGATAATAAACTGTTGTAGTATTGATAAAAAAGTGTTGATAAGCTCTTTTTAAGTTATAATGACTTAAATAACCTTAGATTTGTTTACATCTATAAGGGCATAATTTCTTCAAAATTTTAGATTCCAGATCGATTCAAATATAAAACATTCTATTTGTCAATTTATTTTAAATACAATTGTGCTTAGATAAGATAATTTTTATGATAAATATAATTTATTTTATGATAAGTATATAATCATAAGTTATAATAATTAATAAATTAACAAAAGTTTCTAAGTAACAAATAAAACTAAATAGGACATATGTTTGAAGAGAAACAAATATTGTGTTCATCACCACAACAGTTAGAAACTAATACACCAAAATTTTGATATGTCCTCACTTATGACATGCAGTTCAAAGATTAATACACAATTACATTGATACAAATATGCAAAGAGATATAGAATTTGCTTATCTTAAATAATCAATGAGAATTACATACTTTAAGAGGCGTGAGTTTTAGGTTGAAAAAATACTTGAGACAATGATTATCCATGTACGAGTTTTGTTGTAAAAAGGAATATTTTAAGGATAAAATAGTAAAAATCTTGGTCAAACTTAAAGTGCTTATAAGTTAAAAATTTATAAGTTGGGGGTGACCAGCTTATGGCTTATTTTTAAGCACTTGGCTTATAAGCACTCTTAACTTTACCAAACACGTAGATAAGCCGAAAAGTGCTTATAATCTAGTTTGATCAGCTTATAAAATTTTCCAAACACCCTCTTAGGATGTTTGTCCTTGTTTTTTTTTATTATAACTACAAAACATAATCATACTGAAAACTATTTTTACACAAATTTAGAAGGATATTCTTTAGTTTCGGAAGATGAAAGTTGAATTCGGGGATAAACACATACTTAGAATTACGCAGTATCATAAGTTATGCATGTTTGGCATTATTGTCAAAACTTTTATATACTGTATGTTTACTATTACATAAGTTATTTAGCAGATTTAAGTTTTCATAGTATGACGAGCATATTTTTCTTCAAAACCAACCGATATACAATGGAAGATCAATTTTAACTTAGTCTATTATATATGTGGTCACACAAACATACATAAGAAATAATGAACTTGACAACAAACATGTACGGTAGAAGGCCATTTGGTATTACAGTATTTAAGTATTTTCTAGAAAGAACAAAATCATCTTTTATTGGATGCTCTTCTTCGTTTCTCACATGAAGCAAGAAGTCACTGAATGTTGGATCTGCTCTTACTTTTATATTTCTGGGAAAAAAATAAGTTATTACTACTATATTCTTGTGATGACCCAAAAGGTCATCTTGTGTAAATTTAGCAAAAATTGTGTTTCGAGGCCCCGAAATCCTTTGTTAATCTCACCTCAATGTGCGTGCACAGCCCGGGCGCGTAGTCGGGAGGCCTTTATGTGAAAATGTATTAAATAGTTGAATTGATGATAATTAATGAAATAAAGTTGACTTTGGTCAACATTTTTTTGTAAACGGACCTGGACCTGTGATTTGACAATCCCGGAGGGTCCGTAGGAAAATATGGGACCTGGGCGTATGCCCGGAATTGAATTCCGAGCTCCCAAGTCCGAGAAATGAATTTTTAAAGGAAAATGTTATCTGGAAATAATAAAGACTTTTGAAAATGAACTTTGATATGAAATATGTGTTATCGAGCCCATATTATGGTTCTGGAGCCCAGAACAGGTTCAATATGTGTTATGTGAGTTATCTATAAAATTTGGAAGGAAACGGACTTGGTTTGACGTGTTTCGGATCAAAAATGGAAATTTAATAGTTTATGAAGTTTGAGGAGATTCTATGGATTTTTGAGTTTAATTTATTATTTTTGATGTTATTTTAGTGGTTTAATTACTCGAATAAGTTTTTAGGATGATTTTGAAGGCGTGTGTATATTTGGTTATGAGCCTCGAGGGCTCAGGTGAGTTTCGGGTAGGTGTCGGGGTGCTAAACTTAGGAAATTTCTGGTGTTTTAGGCTGTATCTGGTGTCCATCTATTTCCTTCTCTAAGATCGCGATGTAGTGCACACGATCGCGATGTGCAATTGGGCGGGATGGCTAATTTGCTCTGCACGATCTCAAGGAGCTGGGAGCGAACGCGGAGCTTTGGGGTTTAAGCTCTACGCGAACGCAACCCTATGTCTGTGATCGCGTAAGTCTCCTGTGGGGTTGGGGGCTGGGTAGCAATTGTTCTGTCCGAATGCATTTTTTCGTCGTGATCGCATGGGTCCACGTCCGGGTTCTTTTCTATCGCACTCCTTACTTCGCGATCGCGTAAGTCTGAAGTCCAGTACTCTCCGCGATCACAGCCCTTCTGTCGCGATCGCATGGGGTAAATCCGCCCAGTTATTTAATTGCTCAAAAACAGAATACCCATTACGAGATTTTAATATCTTTCACCATTTTCTTCTTCTCCATTCTTCTTAGGCGAGTCTTAGGAGGCCATTCCACCATAGCTTCATAGTAAGTGTTCATAACTCTAATTTCCTCCATTTTCTTCATCAATTATTAGATTCTAGGCCTAAAAACATGGAATCAAGGGTAGAAATTGGGGGTTTTGGATAGAGTTAGGGGTTTTTGAAATTTTGGAAATTCAACCTCATTTTGGGGTCAGATTTCAAAACAAATAGTATATTCGGGTTCATGGGGGAATAGGTGATCGGGTTTTGATCCGAACCTCGGGTTTGGACCAAGCGGGCCCGGGGTCGAATTTTTGTATTTTTGGAAGAATTATGGAAAATGTATAATAAGGCTTTGGTATTGAGTTGCATTCTTGGAGCCGAGGTAAGTGTTTGGCCTAACCTTAGCTTGAGGAAATAGGCATAGAGTCTTATTTTCTATGTGTAATTTATGTCCAACGTATAGGTGAGGTGACACCTATATGTTGTGGTCAAGCATGCCCGTGAGTCAAATTTTGATGAGTTATTTAATGTCTTTGATATTCTCCGTGTTGTGAATTATTGGGAACCTTGGAAGTAGTACATTGAGGTTACTTCATGACGTAGAAAGTTATTGAATATGTGTTCGGTCGAGGATTTTACTGTTGACATTATACTTCTGAGTGAGATTGGTTATAGTTGAGTCCCTTGCCGGGACAGTAGAATTTTGTTGATTATTCCTGTACATTTGAAATGTCGTATTGTTAAACTTTCATATCAATTGTTGCTTTTACACTCATCATGCACGAGGGAACATTCTGTGCCGAGTGATTATTAATTATGCACGAAGGAACATTCCGTGCTGATGATTATTATTTATGCACGAGGGAACATTTCGTGCCGATGATTATATTTATGCACGAGGGAACATTCCGTGCCGATTGATTATTATTTATGCGCTAGGGGACATTCCGTGCCGATTGATTATTATTTATGCGTGAGGGGACATTCCGTGCCGATTGATTATATTTATGTGCGAGGGAACATTCTATGCCGATTTATTATTATTCATGCGCGAGGGGACATTCCGTGCCAAGTCATTATTATTTATGCGCGAGAGGACATTCCATGCCGTGTGATTTTGAGTCTATACACGAGGGTTCATGCCGTGTTTTCTCCTGTCTATTTTACTTGTTGGGGTTGATATTTCCTGTTTTACTTATACATTTCCGTTAGTACTTGATTCTACTGTTTTAGCAAGTGTCACCCCTCTTATCCCCAGCATGTTCTTCCCCGTAACTATATTCTTGTTTTCTGCTATACTATTGAACTGAACAGGCACCATTTGTCGTCGTGTCCTAGCCTCGTCACTACTTTGCCGAGGTTAGGCTCGGCACTTACTCAGTACATGGGGCCGGTTGTACTGATGCTACACCTGCACTTCTTTGTGCTGTGAGATTATGCAGCCGGACCCAGTGGACCTCGTTAGGGGGAGTATCCTTTAGTCCATTCCAGACGACACCGAGGTAGTTCTGCAGGCATTTGTGGATCTTGGCGTTGCTGTCTATCTTTCATTCTTTCATGTATGTGTTTCCAAACAGATATATTATTTTATTTCAAACTGTTGTTTTTAGCCAAATCTTAGACTGGTTCGTGAGGTTGTGCCTCCATTTCTGGGGTTTGTACTTAAAGAGATTTCTTCGTTATTAGCTATGGTTATTTAGATTTGGTTAATGCTTCCGCACTTTATCTCAATTATCTAGTCAGTATTTGTTATTTTCACTTGTTAATAAATCAATTCATTTAACATGTTGGCTTGCCTAGCGGGTGCAAAGTTAGGCGCCATCACGACCTGAAGGTGGGATTTCGGGTCGTGACAAGTTGGTATCAGAGCACTAGGTTGCTTAGGTCTCACAACTCACGGACAACTTGGTAGAGTCTGAGGGATCGGTATGGAGACGTCTGTACTTATCCCCCAGAGGCTGCAAAGTTAGGAATAACTTCACTTTTTCTTCTTTTCTATCGTGCGATTTGAATTCTAAATGATAATTGAGTTTCGATTCCATTCTCTCGCAGATGGCGAGAACGTGTGCTTCCTCATCTACCGATCAGCAACCCAATTCTCCTGTTGCAGCTCCTACGATGGGCCGAGGCCCGAAGCCGTACTAGAGGCCGAGGCAGGGGCAGGTCAGCAGCCCCAGTAGAGGACCCACAAGTAGACTTTGCCGGTGAGGTTCCTACTCAGACAGTTCTAGTTGGACCAGCTCAGGTCCCAGAGTGGTTCATTGCGACCCCGGTGCTTCAGGACGCTCTAGTCTGCTTAGTGGGACTCATGGAGAGTGTGACTCAGGCCAGTCTTCTTCCTACTGCACCAGCCATCTATGAGGCTGGGGGAGGGACCCAGAATCCTGCTACTCGCATGCCAGAGCAGCTAGCTCCTCAGTTCCAGTCTTCGGCACCTCAGACAGTCGGAGTAGCTCAGTCGGGCATTGTGGCCCCGGCAGTTGAGAGAGAAACTATGTCAGTAGATGCCTTATGGAGATTGGATAGATTCACCAAGTTATTCACTACTACATTTACTGGTGCACCATCAGAGTATCCCCATGACTATTTGGATAGTTGTCATGAGGTTCTTCGGAACATGGGCATAGTAGAGTCCAATGGAATTGATTTTTCTACTTTCCGTCTTTCGGGTTCCGCGAGGACTTGGTGGAGAGACTATTGCTTGACCAAGCCAGCTGGGTCTGCACCATTGACTTGGGCTCAGTTCTACGAGTTATTCGTGGGGAAGTTCCTCCCAGTTACTCAGAGGGAGGATCTTCGGAGGCAGTTTGAGCGCCTCTAGCAAGGATCTATGTTTGTCACTCAGTACGAGACCAGGTTCATCACTCTAGCTCGGCATGCCATTATGATACTCCCCACTGATCATGAGAGATTAAGGAGGTTTATTGAGGGTTTGGCTCAGCCCATCAGGATTCAGATGGCCAAGGAGTCAGGTACTGATATTTCATTCCAGGATGCGGCTAATATGGCCAGGAGGATTGAGATGATTATGTCACAGGGTGGTGGTCAGGGGGCTGACAAGAGGCCCCATCACTTCGATCGATTCAGTGGAGCCTCATCTCGGGGAAGGGATTCTTTCGGCAGAGGTCATCCTCCCACAGCATATCATTCGGCACTTTAGGTAGCTCACAATGCACCGCCAGCTCCTATTAGTGCACCACCAACACCTATCAGTGCACCCCGCTTCAGAGCTTCCAGGGTGGTTAAGGGTCGATAGGGCCAGTTAAAGACTCAGCAGCCACATCAGCAGAGGCCTTGTTATACTTGTGGTGGTTTGGGGCATATTTCCAGGTTTTGCCCCCGAGGTTCTGGTGGGTCTCAGTATCAAGGTTCCTGTGGCATGGTTCCCGCATCAGGCACACCCCCACCCCCTCAGCCAGCTAGGGGTGGCGGTCGGGGTTCTAGAGGTGGAGGTCAGACTCATAGAGGTGGAGGACATGCCATGAGAGGTAGAGGTCAGGACGCAGTAGGTCGACCTAGAGATGTTCAGGTTGGAGGGGCACAGCCCTAGTGCTATTCTTTTCCTTCCAGGCCTGATGCTGAGGCTTCTGATGTAGTTATTACAGGTACGATTTCAGTTTGCAGCCGAGAGGCTTCGGTGTTATTTGATCCAGGTTCTACATTCTCCTATGTGTCTTCATATTTTGCCCCTTATTTGAGTATGCCTTGTGATTCCTTGAGTACTGTTGTACATGTGTCTACACCGGTGGGTGATTCTATAGTGATAGATCGAGTCTACTGTGCTTGCTTAGTAGTTATTAGTGGTCTGGAGACTCAAGTTGATCTTTTGCTTCTTGATATGGTTGACTTTGATGTTATATTAGGGATGGATTGGTTATCCCCCTATTATACTATTCTGGACTGTCATGCCAAGACAGTGACCTTGGCCTTGCCAGGGGTACCTCATTTGGAGTGGAGAGGGACTCCCAGTCATTCTTCTGGTAGAGTTATTTCTTATATGAAGGCTCGGCGTATGGCCGAGAAGGGTTGTTTGGCATATCTGGCCTATGTTCGTGATTCTAGCACCGAGGTTCCTTCCTTGGAGTCTGTGCTCGTGGTTCATGAGTTTCCAGAGGTATTCCCTGCTGACCTGCCGGGTATTCCACCCGATAGGGATATTGATTTTTGTACTGAGTTAGATCAGGGCACCCAGCCGATTTCTACTCCGCCGTATCGTTTGGGCCCACCAGAGTTGAAGGAGTTGAAGGATCAGTTGCAGGATTTTTGGATAAAGGCTTCATTAGGCCTAGTGTTTCTCCTTGGGGTGCCCCAGTATTGTTTGTCAAGAAGAAAGATGGCTTGATGAGGACGTGTATTGACTACAGGCAGTTGAATAAGGTTACTATTAAGAACAAGTATCCTTTACCGAGGATTGATGATTTATTCGACCAGCTTAAGGGTGCTTCAGTGTTTTCCAAGATTGACTTGAGATCTGGTTACCATCAGCTGAGGATTAGGGCGTCTGATGTCCCTAAGACAGCCTTTCGCACTCGTTATGGGCATTACGAGTTCTTGGTGATGTCATTTGGGATGACAAATGCCCCCGCTGCTTTTATGGAGTTGATGCACCGAGTGTTTAGGCCTTATTTGGACTCGTTCGTTGTTGTTTTCATTGATGATATATTGATATACTATCGCAGTCGAGAGGAGCATGAGCAACACATGAGAGTCATCCTCCAAACTTTGAGGGATAGTCAGTTGTATGCAAAATTTTCCAAGTGTGAGTTCTAGTTGAGCTTAGTTGCATTTCTAGGACATGTGGTATCGTTAGAGGGTGTTTAGGTGGATCCCAAGAAGATTTCAGCAGTCAGAGATTGGCCTAGACCCATCTCAGCTACAGAGATCCGGAGTTTCTTGGGCTTAGCAGGTTATTATCGCCGGTTTGTGGAGATCTTTTCATCTATTGCAGCCCCGATGACAAGGTTGACTCAGAAGAGTGCTCAGTTCAGTTGGTCTAATGAGTGTGAGGCGAGCTTTCGGAAGCTCAAGACAGCCTTGACCATGGCACTAGTGTTAGTTTTGCCCACAGGTTCAGGACCGTATACCGTGTATTGTGATGCTTCGCGGGGTTGGGCTTGGTGCAGTGTTGATGTAGGATGCAAGGTTATAGCCTATGCTTCTCTTCAGTTGAAGGTTTATGAGAAGATCTATCCAGTTCATGGCTTGGAATTAGCAGCTATTGTGCATGCATTGAAGATTTGGAGGCATTACTTGTATGGTGTGCCATGTGAGGTGTTCATGGATCATAAGAGCTTACAGTATCTGTTCAAACAGAAGGAGTTGAACATGAGGCAGAGGGGGTGGTTAGAGTTGCTGAAGGATTATGATATTACCATTCTTTATCATCCAGGGAAGGCCAATGTGGTGGCCGATGCTTTGAGCCGAAAGTCAGCCAGTATAGGTAGTCTTCACTATTTATCAGTCGGAGAGCGACCTCTTGCTTTGGATGTTCAGGCTTTAGCCAACCGATTTGTGAGATTGGAGGTTTCTGAGACTGGCAGTGTTTTATCCCATACCATATCCGGTTCTTCATTGTATGACTGTATTCGGGCCAGGCAGTATGATGATCGCCATTTATGTGTTCTTAGAAATAGAGTCAGGCACGGAGATGCCAAGCAGGTTACGGTTGATGATGAGGGAGTTTTGAGGATGCAGGGTCGGATTTGTGTACCTGATGTGGATGGTATTCGTGAGTTGATACTTTAGGAGGCCCATAGTTCCCGGTACTCTATTCATCCGGGCGCCACAAATATGTACCAGGACTTGCGGCAGCATTATTGGTGGCGGAGGATGAAGAAGGATATTGTAGCTTATGTAGCTCGGTGCTTGAACTATCAGTAGGTTAAGTACGAGCACCAGAGACCCAGTGGTTTGATGCAGCAGATTCAACTTCCCGAGTGGAAGTGGGAGCGTATCACCATGGACTTTGTAGTTGGACTCCCACGGACTCAGAGGATGTTTGATGCAGTGTGGGTCGTTGTGGATAGGCTAACCAAGTCAGCGCACTTCATCCCAGTATCAGTTTTGTATTCAGTAGAGAAGTTGGTAAGGATATATATGAGAGAGATTGTTAGCTTCATGGTGTGCCCATATCCATTATATCAGACCGAGGTACTCATAGATTTGGGCACACAGATTGATTTGAGCACAACATTTCATCCTCAGATGGACGGGCAGTCTGAGCGTACTATTCAGATTTTGGAGGATATTTTACGATCTTGTGTCATTGACTTTGGTGGTTCATGGGACCAGTTCTTTCCTTTAGCTGAGTTTGCCTACAACAACAGCTATCAGTCGAGCATTCAGATGGCTCAGTATGAGGCTTTGTATGGTAGGCGGTGTCGGTCTCCAGCCGGATGGTTTGAGCCGGGAGAGGCTAGATTGTTGGGTTCTGAGTTAGTCTAGGATGCCTTGGACAAGGTAAAGATCATTCGGGATAGACTTCGTACAGCTCAGTCCAGGAAGAAGAGTTATGTGGATCGCAGAGTTCAAGATTTGGCATTCATGATAAGAGACCGGGTATTTCTTCGTGTGTCGCCCATGAAGAGCGTGATGAGATTGGGGAATAAGGGCAAGTTGAGCCCTAGGTACATTGGTCCATTTGAGATTCTACATAAGGTAGGAGAGGTGACCTACAGACTTGCCTTGCCACCTAGTTTGTCAGCTGTGCATCCGGTATTTCAGGTATCTATGCTCCGGAGGTATATTGCGGATCCATCTCATGTACTTGACTTCAGTGGTGTCCAGTTGGACAAGGATTTGTCTTATTAGGAGGAATCGATAGCCATATTAGATCGGCAGCTGCGACAGTTGAGACCGAAGAGTTATCCTTCGGTTCATGTTCAGTGAAGAGGTCAGCCTATTAAGGCAGCTACTTGGGAGTCCGAGTCCAATATGCGGAGCCGATATCCCCACCTTTTCCCCGATTCAGGTACCTTTCTATGTTCGTTCGAGGACGAACGGTTATTTTATAGGTGGAGACTGTGATGAGCCAAAAGGTTATCTTGTATAAATTTAGTAAAAACTGTGTTCCAAGGCTCCGAAAGCCTCCGTTAATCTCACCTCGATGTGCGTGCACAGCCCGAGCGTGTAGCTAGGAAGCCTTTATGTGGAAATGTGTTAAGCAGATGAATTGATGATAATTAATGGAATAAAGTTGACTTTGGTCAATATTTTTGTTAAACGGATCCAGACCCGTGATTTGACGGTCCCGGAGGGTCCGTAGGAAAATATGGGACCTAGGCGTATGCCCCGAATCGAAAATTCCGAGGTCTGAAGTCCGAGAAATGAATTTTTAAAGGAAATTGTTTTCTGGAAATAATAAAGACTTTGGAAAATGAACTTTGATATGAAATTTGTGTTACCGAGCCCGTCATTAGTTCTAGAGCCCGGAACAGGTTCAATATGTGTTATGTGAGTTATCTGTAAAATTTTGAAAGAAACGGACTTGGTTTGACGTATTTCGGATCAAAAATGAAAAATTTGATAGTTTATGAAGTTTGAGGAAATTCTATGGATTTTTTAGTTTAATTCATTGTTTTTAATGTTATCTTAGTGGTATAATTACTCGAATAAGTTCGTAGGATGATTTTGAAGGCGTGTGTATATTTGGTTTTGAGCCCCGAGGGCTCGGGTGAGTTTCGAGTAGGTGTCGGGGTGCTAAACTTAGGAAATTTTTGGTGTTTTAGGTTGTATCTGGTGTCCAGCTATTTCCTTCTCTGCGATCGCAGTATAGTGCACGCGATCGCGATGTGCAATTGGTCGGGGTGGCTAATTTGCTTTGCGCGATCGCAAGGAGCTGGGTGCAAACGTCTAAAGACCCGTAAAATTTTCTTGTTTAAAATAATGCCCGAATGAGTCCCCGAGTTGTTTTTATTGTGGAAATTTTTAAAACGGACCTAATTTGAGTAAAAAGTACCCCGGGACTTAAAGAATAAAATTTTTCAGAAATTAGGCGTTATGCGACGCACTATGCGATAGCATAACGTGTATGCGGACCGCATAGTGGTCGCATACACGGGCAGATCACTGCCCCATTTGAGGACAACTATGTGGTCCAATATGCGATCGCATTTCGATTCTGCGAACCGCATAGCTGTCGCATTGTTGCCCTTTGATTTTTGGGAGGGAGGTTATGCGACGCATAACATGTATGCGGACCGCATAGTGGCCGCATACCTGGATAGATTGTTCTCAATTTTTGCCCACCAGGAGGGCAATTCTGCGGTCGACTATGCGGACCGCATGTCAGGAATGCGATCGCATTCCTGACCACATTCTTGCATCGGGCTCCTATTTTCCTAATTTTAAAACCCGACCCCAGTTCATTAAAACACCCCTCCCCTTCATTTTTAACTGATTTCTGAGAAAAATAGAGAGAAGGGAGAGAGGGCTTCTTCAGGGGGAAAGTTCTTCTTCATCAAAATTGATTCTTCAAGTAGCTCAAGCCCGGAATCTATCGAGTTAGTGTTATCTTCCTCACTCAGAGAGGTAAGTATTCACCCTATTTTCCCCAAGTTCTCAAATTTTAATTAAGAATAAAACACACAGGATGGTTCTTGAAAATGGAGGTCGAACCCATGGATGCATGTGAGTAAAACTTCTTAATCTAGAAAAAGGGAAGAGGGTTGGAGTAAAATTCACAAAGAAGGGGTGGTAATATAATGAGGTCGCCTAGCGTTTGATAAAATTCTTTTTAAAGAGTTCGAATTGTATTCATGATTTCCAATTCTGAGCTGAATATGTTTAATTGTGAACTAGATTGACGGTACTAGTCGGTTCGATGATTTGTGAGTAAAAGTTAAAAAGGAATTTCGACCCCAGGTATGTATGGATAACTTTAACCCTTGTAGAATCCCCTTGTTGTGACGAGCATGTGGTATGTGTACCTTGTATGAAAACATGTGAATTGATTGTCTTAGTTGATTTCCACCCCACTGTGTTATATGAGCTTGTGAAAGATGATTTGGCATGCTTACCATTATTACGTGCAAAGCTTGTAATTTGCTTAAGAGTATCGGGGTGTAATAATGTGAATGAGTTGATCAATTATGGCAATGCCTCGTACATGAATTACTACTTGGTGAGAATTATTGTGCCTTGGGTCCAAAGATATGAATTGTTGACGGGAACTTGTGATTCCTTGAATTGATAATTCTTGTGATGTAATTGTTTGTGGTTGCTGTTATGAAATATGATTGTCAGGTTGGATCGGGTTGCACGCTGCAACACGAAGTAATAAGGTTGATGGGTTGTGTTGATAAGGGTGGCCGAGGTAATAAGGATGGAATGTGATCATTATCACTATTGAAATGAAAATCTATGAAACTCTTGAATATGGTGATGTTGAAAGGGGAAAAAGAGAGATTGTGAACTTTCCACGTGCATTGATTGATTTGTTCTATTACTTTCTCTTATTTGTGTATTGTTTGATTGTACTTAGGATAAAGTTTGTTCATACATACTAGTATTATTCCACAGTACTAACATCCCTTTTGCCGGGGGCACTACATTTTCTTATATGAATGTAGGTGGTTCTACAGCAGGTAATTCAGTCCACCGTCAGTAGTGCCTCTTCTCCACTCCGCTGTTGAATTGGTGAGCCCCACTTCCTCTCGGGGCCATGTGTGGTTCATGCCACCTTCTTTTGGGTCTATTTTGTATTGTAAGGTATATCCGGAGCCTTGTTTTCGGAAAGTATTGTATATAAATCCTATCACTCGTAGAGGCTCCATAGAGATAACGTGGGTATTGTACATATGTATTTTGGGTAGTGACAATCGTGGTCCACGTGGTAGAAGTATATATGTTGTATGTATCTCGCAAGTATTTAGTATCATATGTTGTTAATGGTAAGAGGCAAACATGAATTTAACTGGAGTGTTATGTTAAGTCTCAAATTGCTAATTCACATGAATAAGGTATATTAGAATCACGGGGTAACGTGTGGGATAGGTGAGGAAAATCCAGGTCCCCTTGACTGGGGCCACCCGGTTGAGCGTCGGTCGTGTCCCTCAATTTTGGGGCGTGAAAAACTTGGTATCAGAGCCTAAGGTTTTTAAAATGTCCTAGGATGTCTTGGAGCCGTGTCTAGTAGAGCCTTCTTATCGGTGTGTTGTCGACCACATCTATAATTAGGGGGATACATGGACATTAAGGAAACACCCTTTTCATTGTTATTCTATATCTTGCAGTGAAGTGGAAAGTGAAAATATCCTTGTCTAACTCGTGCATTGTTCCGAAATTTTCAGTAATGGCACCAAAGAAGAGATCTCGACTCGTCCTAGAGGCCAATGCCACCCCAAGTGTGGCTGTGAATTCTGTACCCGATGGTGTGGGTGAGAGCGAATCCCCGACCTTGAATCCACCTGGCCTTTCTGTTCCATACCAGAGTGTTCCTATTCCTACTGCGGCGGAGTGTGCTGCAACCCCTTCCGCTGATATTCCTGATCCTTCTTCGGTTCCAGCTTCAGGTCCCGATACTTCCGATGGGGACCTCAAGGGAGCTATTCATATGTTGACTCAGTTAATGGCCGCTCAGGCCCAAGGATCTCATGTTTCCCCTGCGTCCTCTAGCAGACAAAGATATTCCGCCGGTTCCAGAGTTAACCAGTTTCTGCGGTTGGCCCCTCTAGAGTTCTCAGGTACTGATCCAGAGGCTGATCCGTAGGATTTTCTAGATGAGATGTGCAAGAAGCTTCGGGTTATGAAGGCTACAGAGACAGAGGGGGTTGAGTTAGCATCTTACAGGCTGAGGGGAGCGGTGTATTCATGGTTCGAGATGTGGGAGAATTCCCGTGGGGAGGGAAGTCCTCCGGCGAGATGGGATGAGTTCGTTGATGCTTTCATGGACCACTTCTTGCCTGCCGAGACTATGGCAGCCTGTGCTACGGAGTTTGAGGTTCTCAATCAGGGTAACATGAGTGTGTGGGAGTACCACATGGAGTTCGTGAGGTTGTCCAAGTACGCTTTTCAGTTAGTATCGACTATGGATGCCAGAGTTCGACGGTTTGTTCAAGGCCTCAGTCCCTTGGTTGTGAATAATGTTGCTACAGCTGCCTTGCGCTCAGACATGAATTATGGTAAGATAGTGGGATTCGCCCAGGACACGGAGGCTAGAAAATTGAAGATAAGGTCGGAGAGGGAGAGTAGTAGCAGGGCCCGGTCAGCGGGCCACCCAGGGAGCTCAATTAGAGGAGGGAGACCAGTTCAGGGAGAGGACCATCAGGGCCATCCCAGTCTTATGCTCAGTCCTCATCCAGTGCACTGCCATCAGTGCCCCGTTATCAGCAGAGTAGTCGTTGGGGACCAGGATCAGACAGTAGGAGACCCCATCAGTCTGGTCGTCCAGGAGGGAGGTTCCAGCAGCAGAGGAGGGCTCCGTGCTCTAAGTGTGGGAGGTTCCATACCGAGTCTTGTTACCTGGATTTCCCGGTATGCTACGGGTGTGGGATGAGAGGTCATATTCAGCGGGATTTCCATGCGCCAAGTCAGGCCACGGGTAGTGGTTTTTCTCAGCCATCCGGTTCTTCAGTCGCCGCATCTTCAGTGCTTCCTCCAGCTCCAGCAAGGCGTGATGCAGTTAGGGGTGGAGTACGAGGTAGAGGTGGACCCAGTCGCTTCTATGCTTTGAGTGGTCGCCAGAGTGCGGAGGTTTCTCCAGATGTTATTATTAGTATTCTGACTGTTCAAGCACTTGGTGTTTATGCTCTTATTGATCCAGGGTCCTCTTTGTCATATGTTACCCCACTTATTGCTTCAAGTTTTGGGATAGAACCCGAACAGCTTCATGAGCCGTTCTCTGTGTCGACTCCTATTGGTGATTCCATTACGGCCGCGCGCGTTTATAGGGATTGTGTTGTCACGGTGTGTGGTCGAGATACCACGGCCGATCTTATCGAGCTTGGGATGGTATATTTTGATGTTATCATGGGAATAGATTGTCTTTACTCGTGCTTTGCTAAACTCGACTATCAAACCAGAATTATGAGGCTTGAGTTTCCTAATGAGTCAGTTATTGAGTGGAAAGGGAATGGTGTGGTGCCAAAGGGTAGGTTTATTTCCTATCTTAAGGCCTCGAAGATGATTAAAAAGGGGTGTATTTATCATTTGGTCCAGTAGCGGACACTGCTTTAGAAGTTTCTGCCCCCGAGTCCGTCTCAGTCGTGAATGAGTTTCTTGAAGTATTTCTGGACGAGCTTCCAGGGATTCCGCCAGATAGAGAGATCAATTTCGGGATTGATGTATTGCCAGATACGCAGCCAATATCTATTCCACCGTATAGAATGGCGCCAACAGAGTTGAGGGAGTTAAAGGAGCAGTTTAAAGACTTATTAGAGAAGGGGTTCATTCGGCCGAGTGTGTCACCGTGAGGCGCTCCGGTTCTTTTCGCCAGGAAGAAGGATGGGTCGCTTCGGATGTGTATTGATTATCGGCAGCTCAACAAAGTCACTATCAAAAACAAGTATCCATTGCCTTGGATAGATGATTTGTTCGAAAAATTGCAAGGTGCGAAGTTTTTCTCCAAAATTGATTTACGGTCTGGGTATCACCAGTTGAAGATCAGAGAGCAGGATATTCCTAAGACCGCCTTCAGGACTCGTTATGGCCATTTTGAATTTTTGGTAATGTCCTTTGGACTAACCAATGCTCCAGCGGCTTTCATGGGTCTTATGAATCGGTTTTTAAAACTGTTTCTTGACTCCTTCGTGATTGTTTTTATTGATGACATACTTGTCTACTCGCAGAGTCGGGATGATCATGCTAATCACCTCAGGGCAGCTCTGCAGACTCTTCATCAGCACCAATTGTATGCCAAGTTTTCAAAATGTGAATTTTGGCTGGAGTCAGTCGCGTTTTTGGGTCATGTTGTTTCTAGAGAAGGGATTAAGGTTGATTCCCAGAAGATCGCAGCGGTAAAGGATTGGCCTAGACCAATGACCCCGACAGAGGTTCATAGTTTCTTGGGTCTAGCTAAGTATTATCGGAGGTTTATTGAGGGATTCTCTACCCTCGCCTCCCCATTGACTAAATTGACGTAGAAAGAAATTAAGTTCCAATAGTTTGATGCTTGTGAGAATAGCTTTCAGGAGTTGAAATCAAGATTGACTTCGGCACCGGTGTTAACCTTGCCAAAAGGCACGGAGGGATTTGTGGTTTATTGTGATGCTTCAAGGGTTGGTGGGATGCGTGTTGATGCAACACGGGAAGGTTATAGACTATGCTTCCAGGCAACTCAAGAATCAAGAGAAGAATTATCCGACGCATGATTTAGAACTCGCGGCAATTGTGTTTGCACTAAAAATCTGGCGGCATTATTTGTATGGGGTCCATGTGGACGTGTTCTCAGACCACAAGAGTCTCCAATATTTGTTCAAGCAGAAGGAGTTGAATTTAAGGCAGCGATGATGGTTAGAATTGCTTAAGGATTATGATATGAACATTTTGTACCATCCAGGGAAGGCGAATGTGGTGGCCGGCGCTCTCAGTCGAAAGTCTATAGGTAGTTTGGCTCATTTGAAAGTGGATCAGAGGCCTATAGCTCGAGAGATTTATCAATTGGCCAGTCTGGGGGTCTGTCTCTCGACCTCAGACGAGGGAAATATTATGGTGCATAATGGGGCAGAATCATCACTTGTAGCGGAAGTCAAGGAAAAGCAGTGTATGGATCCAGCATTGGCGCAGTTGAAGGAGGCAGTTTTGAATAACAAGATTTCGGCATTTTCACTCGGTAGCGATGATGGTGTTTTATGGTGCTAGGGAAGGCTATGCGTTCCTGATGTGGATAATCTTCGGGAGAGGGTAATGGGGAAACTCACAATTCCAGGTATTCCGTGCACCCAGGTTCCACCAAGATGTATCATGATCTCCGGGAGGTTTATTGGTGGAGCGGTATAAAGAGAGGTGTGGCAGACTTGGTATCTAAATGTCCGAATTATCAGCAGGTGAATGCCGAGCATCAGAGACTCGGTGGGTTAATTCAGCTTATGGAAATTCCAATGTGGAAATGGGAAATGATCAACATGGATTTAGTGGTAGGGTTACCTCGTACTCAGCGCAAGTTCGGCTCGATTTGGGTGATAGTGGATCGACTCACGAAATTAGCTCACTTCTTGCCAGTCAAGTCCACGGATACTGCAGAACAGTACCTCAGTTGTATATCAAGAAAATAGTCAGGCTTCATGGTACTCCAGTTTCTATTATCTCAGATTAAGGAGCCCAGTTCACGGCTAATTTTTGGAGGAAATTTCAGCAAGGTTTGGGTACGCAGGTAAATCTCAGCATAGATTTCCATCCGCAGACTGATGGTCAGGCAGAGCGGACTATTCAGACGCTTGAAGGTATGTTACGGGCTTGTGTGTTGGACTTCAAGAGTAGTTGGGATGATCATTTACTGCTTATCGAGTTTGCTTACAATAACAGCTTTCACGCTAGTATTCAGATGGCCCCATTTGAGGCATTGTACGGAAGAAGGTGTAGATCTCTGATTGGGTGGTTTGAGGTTGGTGCATCAAAAATTTTAGGGCCAGATCTTGTGCACCAGGTGCTGGAAAAAGTCCGAGTCATCCAAGAGAGGATGAAAACCGCTCAGAGCCGTCAAAAATCCTATGCGGACGTTCGTCGAAGAGAATTGGAATTCCAAGTTAATGATTGGGTATTCTTGAAGGTATCTCCCATGAAGGGGGTGATGCGGTTTGGGAAGAAAGGGAAATTGATCCCAAGGTATGTCAGGCCATATCGAATTGCTCAAAGGATAGGACAAGTGGCTTATAGGTTGGAATTACCCCCTGAATTGTCATTAGTGCACCCGGTGTTCCACGTGTCTATGTTAAAGAAAGTGGTTGGAGATCCATCATCCATTGTGCCAGTTGAGACTATTGAGGTTAATGAAGAATTATCGTATTAAGAGGTTCCAGTTGCTATTCTTGATAGGCAAGTCTGTAGATTGAGGAACAAAGAAATTGCTTCAGTTAAAGTATTGTGGCGAAGTCAGCACGTTGAGGAAGCCACGTAGGAAGCGGAAAATGAGATGTAAGAGAAATATCTCCATTTGTTTGAATAAGTCTAGTATTGATCGTCCGAACTGTCATCTCTAAGCAAATTATATTTTATGTTCAGTTTTGTGCAAAAGCACCCCATCTTCCCCTAATTGCCTTATTGTTGTAATTTCCCAATATGTGCTAAAACTGAACCCGTTGTTACTATTTGGGTATTGTGCAACCCTTGAGGTAAATGAAAAATTATTGGAACTTATGTGTTAGATAAGTGGTTAATAGTAGTGTAGGTTGGTAATGATTAATTGAAATGAATATGGTGAATTGAGGTGATTGGGTTGTATGGAACTCATTAAAATGACCAAGTTATGTGCAAGAATGTGAATCATGTGCAAATTTGTGGTATAAGAAGAAAGAGCTATGTGTATTTGTTAGAGTGATTGAATATATACAATTTGTTGAGGTAACAACATTGCGTGCTAGTTATTGAATAAGCAAAAACTGTGTAATGATGCTTGGAAATGTGTTTCGGGGGCTCTCTGTCAGGTAAATAGGCCTAATTACAAAGGAAACTCTCGCGAATTTTTCTGAAAATATTGGAGTTAGTGAAAATCTTGAAGTTTGCATATCATGTTTTCAAAACTAATTGATTTCCAAAATCCTCATTCGAGGACGAATGATTTTAAGGGGGGGGGGGGGGGGAGGATGTAAAGACCCGTAAAATTTTCTTATTTAAAATAATGCCTGAATGAGTCCCCGAGTTGTTTTTACTGTGGAAATTTTTAAAACAGGCCTAATTTGAGTAAAAGTACCCCGGGACTTAAAGAATAAAATTGTCCAGAAAGTAGGCGTTATGCGACGCACTATGCGATCGCATAACGTGTATGCGGACCGCATAATGGTCGCATACACGGGCAGATCACTGCCCCATTTGAGGACAAATATGCAGTCCAATATGCAACCGCATTTCGATTCTGTGGACCGCATAGATGTCGCATTGTTGCCCTTTGATTTTTGGGAGAGAGTTTATCCGACGCACTATACGATCGCATAACATGTATGCGGACAGCATAGTGGTCGCATACCTAGGCAGATTGTTCTAGATTTTTTCCCACCTGGAGGGCCATTCCGCGGTCGACTCTGCGGACCGCATGTGAGGAATGCGATCGCATTCCTGACCACATTCTTATGTTGGGCTCCTATTTTTCTAATTTTAAAATCTGATCCCAAGTCATTAAAACCCCCCCCCCCCCCTCATTTTTAACTGATTTCTGAGCAAAATAGAGAGAAGGGAGAGAGGGATTCTTGAGAGGGAAAGTTCTTCTTCATCAAAATTGATTCTTCAAGTCGCTCAAGCTCGGAACCTATCGAGTTATTTTTATCTTCCTCACTCAAAGAGGTAAGTCTTCACCCCATTTTCCCCAAGTTCTCAGATTATAATTAAGAATAAAACACATAGGATGGTTCTTGAAAATGGAGGTCGAACCCATGCATGCATGTGAGTAAAACTTCTTAATCTAGCAAAAGGGAAGAGGGTTGGGGTAAAATTCACAAAGAAAGGGTGGTAATCTAATGAGGTCGCCTAGCGTTCAATAAAATGCTTAAAAGAGTTCAAATTGTATGCAAGATTTCCAATTTTGAGTTTAATGTGTTTAATTGTGAACTAGATTGACGGTACTAGTCGGTTCGGTGATTTGTGAGTAAAAGTTAAAAAGGAATTTCGAACCCAGGTATGTATGGCTAACTTTAACCCTTGTAGAACCCCATTGTTGTGACGAGCATGCGGTATGTGTACCTTGTATGAAAACATGTGAATTGATCGTCTTAGTTGATTTCCACCCCACTGTGTTATATGAGTTTGTGAAAGATGATTTGGCATGCTTACCATTATTACGTGCAAAGCTTGTAATTTTCTTGAGAGTATCGGGGTGAAATGATGTGAATGAGTTGAAATATTATGGCAATACCTCGTACATGAATTACATCTTTGTGAGAATTATTGTGCCTTGGGTCCAAATATATGAATTGTTGACGGGAACTTGTGATTTCTTGAAATGATAATTCTTGTGATGTAATTGTTTGTGGTTGCTGTTATGAAATATGATTCTCAGGTGGGATCGGGTTGCGCGCTTCAACACGAAGTAATAAGGTTGATGGGTTGTGGTGATAAGGGTGGCCGAGGTAATAAGGGTGGCCGAGGTAATAAGGATGGAATGTGATCATTATCTCTGTTGAAATGAAAATCTATGAAACTCTTGAATATGGTGATGTTGAAAGGGGAAAAGGAGAGATTGTGAAACTTGTTGATTTTGGTTGTTTGTTTCCACGTGCATTGATTGATTGGTTATATTACTGTCTCTTATTTGTGTATTGTTTGATTGTACTTGGGATAAAGTTTGTTCGTACATACTAGTACTATTCCAAGTACTAACGTCCCTTTTGCCGGGGGCGCTACATTTTCTTATATGAATGTAGGTGGTTCTACAGCAGGTAATTCAGTCAACCGCCAGTAGTGCCTCCTCTCCACTCCGCAGTTGAATTGGTGAGCCCCACTTCCTCTCGGGGCCTTGTGTGGTTCATGCCACCTTCTTTTGGGTCTATTTTGTATTGTCAGGTATAGCCGGAGCCTTGTTTCCAGCAAGTATTGTATAAAAATCCTATCACTCGTAGAGGCTCCATAGACATAACGTGGGTATTGTACATATGTATTTTGGGTAGTGACAATCGTGGTCCACGTGATAGAAGTATGTATGTTGTATGTATCTCGCAAGTATTTAGTATCATATGTTGTTAATGGTAAGAGGAAAACATGAATTTAACTGGAGTGTTATGTTAAGTCTCAAATTGCTAATTCACATGAATAAGGTATATTGGAATCACGGGGTAACGCGTGGGATAGGTGAGGAAAATCCAGGTCCGCTTGACTGGGGCCACCCGATTGAGCATCGGTCGTGTCCCTTGATTTTGGGGCGTGACAGAACGCGGAGCTTTGGGGTTTAAGCTCTACGCGAATGCAACCCTATGTTCGCGATCACGTAAGTCTCCTGTGGGGTTGGGGGCTGGGTATCAATTGTTCTGTGCGAACGCGTTCTTTCATTCGCGTGGGTCCACGTCCGGGTTCTCTGCGATCGACTCCTCACTTTACGATCACGTACGTTTGAAGTCCAGTACTCTCCGCGATCACAGCCCTTCTGTCGCGATTGCGTGGGGTAAATCCGCCCAGTTATTTAATTGCTCAAAAACAAAATATCCATTACGGGATTTTCATATCTTTCACCATTTTCTTCTTCTCCACTCTTCTTGGGCGATCGCAGGAGGCCATTCCCCTATAGCTTCATAGGTAAGTGTTCTTAACTCTAATTTCTTCCATTTTCTTCATCAATCATTAGATTCTAGGCCTAAAAACATTGAATCAAGGGTAGAAATTTGGGGTTTTGGGTAGAGTTAGGGCTTTTGGAAATTTTGGGAATTCAACCTCATTTTGGGGTCGGATTTCAAAAACAAATTTTATATTCGGGTTCATGGGGGAATGGGTGATCGGGTTTTGGTCCGAACCTCGGGTTTGGACCAAGCGGGCCCGGGTCGAATTTTGGTAGTTTTGGAAGAATTATGGGAAATGTATAATTAGGCTTTGGGATTGAATTATTGAATAATTATTGATGTTATTAAGTCAATTATGTCTGGATATTATCATTTCAGATTTGGATTCAAGAGTAAAAGTCGTGATTGAGTCTTGACTTGCATTCTAAATAATTGAAATGTACCTTATTTAATTATTTAATAATATTTGAATAAAAGAAAGTGACTTTTGGGCATTTACTAAACAGTCTTGTTAAGGAGACTCTTGGACTTTCATAAGTGGAGTGTGCTGACATTGCATAGTGTAAATTTTATTCTGTATATATGAATTTCAGTAGCAACAAACACTGAATTTTTTAAATAAAAAAAATAAAAAGAATAAAATCTACTCCTAAAGGTAATCATGTATGATTCCTAACGTGTAGTATTGTCCTAAAACTAATAGGATTACAAGGTTAATGTTTAGAATTTTGATTATGTCCTTTAATTGTGAGTTATTATGTTCTTTAATTGTGAGTTATTATGTTTAATATTAAAAGGTTATTTATATAATCCAATATTTTATTCATGCTTTTATAATAATATAGATTAACGTAGGAATCTGAAAAATAAGGAAAATAAATAACCACAAAACATAAAGGGCAAGGAAAAAGTTTAAACAACTAAGGGAAGGATCGGCGTTAGCAAAATGAGGACGAGTTTTACTGGTTGATTGGGAAGAGAATTTGAGGGTTAGTGATTTTTGGGTTAGGTGTATGGTTGATAATTGAGATACTATTAAATTAAAATGTCATAATAATAAAGTAATTAGGAATGATAATTAATAAATAAAAAATAAGATACAACAAATAAATACTACTTTATATAAATACTTGAAGCTAAAATAAATTGTAAATGCTTTATAGTTTTAAAAGTTGTTAATACGTAGTAAAAAATTTATAGAGAATGTAAATATAGCAACAACAACAACTACTACAATAATAATAATAATAATAATAATAATAATAATAGTAATAATAATAATAATAATAATAATAATGATAATAATTTTAAAAAAAAGTTGTAGTACTTGTAATAATACATAAAAAATAATATAAATATTATTATGACTCTTAAATAAAATAGTAGTTCATTAGAATAATATAGAGTTAGGATGGACAAAATTGGATGTCAACACTCGTCCCCGATCTCGGGCCGGTGACCTCCCTCGGTCTCTACCTCGGCCTCTAGCAACGGAGGGAGCAACTCCTCCCGAGTTTGGAACGCCCGTCGTACGCGTCCTCACCATCTGTGAGAGAATGAGAGAAAGAAATTTAGTATACCATCGACTATTCGACAGGAGATGAATAAAAAGTAGTTTTCTAACACCTTATAGCCTCTCGAAGATAAGTATGGACATCTCCGCATCGATCCGCAAGATTCTACTAGGCATGCCCATAACTTGTGAGACCTAGGTGAATCTAGTGCTCTGATACCATGTTGTCACGACCCAATTTCATTATAGGCCGTGATGGCGCCCAACGGCGTTGTTAGGCAAGCCAACACTGATCAAACTAGTGAATTCTCGTTTGGGTAAATTACTAAGTGGATAATAATTCTACATTTGTTGAAAAGAATTAGAAATTTATCAATGTCTCAAAATTAAACAGAAGCAACGAATACAAACCGTAATCATGTGAGTAATACCAAAATCATAAGTCTACTAGTGTGTGTGCCAAGACCTGGTGTCACTAGTATGTGGGCAATCTAGTACAATTTACAAAAGAATACTAGCCTACTGTCTGAAAGGAAATAGACAGAAAAATAAAGCATAAGAGAGACTCCAGCTGTTGCAGAATGGCTCGGAAGGCAGCTCACCGTGTAGTCTCGAGATGGGGATCAAATATGCACACCAGGCTGGTAACCAGATGCACCTGCCTCAGATCCTGTACAATTAAGTACAGGAGTGTAACGTGAGTACATAAATAATATGTACCCAGTAGGTATCTAGTCTAACCTCGAAGAAGTAGTGACGAGGTGTCGACTTCGATACTTACTAAGGGCCAACAATATGATAATATGAAATTCTAATTAAACATGATATACACCAATAAGACTCTGAACAAGAAATTATTGAACAAGTCTTCACCATATTTAAAAGCCTAAATAACTTCCTTTTTTTAAAACATATAGTCACACAAACAATGAATTTATATCAATTATAAAAGGAACCTCCAGTTCTATTATCACACACGAATACCACCAAGGACGTTCGACCCGATCCAACATAAATATAAATTGTACATTGTCGAGGGTCGAACGACGCGAACCATAGATGCATCTATTACCTCGCTCATAGATCATACATGCAAGGTCAAATATAAATTTATCAATAAATCATAACCGTTTCTTGATTCTTTTCAAAATAAAGACAATTCAACTTGATACTTTTAAATCCTTAAAAATCCTCAACTTAGTTCAATTTGACACAGTTAACAAATATAATCAAATAACGGTGTCCACAAGTATGGTGTAAACCGAAAACTACCTGGACATAAACAGGGATAGTAGCTACGTACTGACTCCGTCACTTCGTGCGTACATAGCCCCCACAAATAACAACACATATTAATTAAGTTTACCTATGGGTTAATTTCCCTCTTACAAGGTTAGAAAAGAGACTTACCTCGTCTCAAAGCCTACTTCCCAATTCAAGAATGCGCTCAAACCTCCAAATTTGATGCCAAATTACTTGGAACTAGCCAAACATTACATAATCGATCAATCTATGCTCAAAATTTCATATCTCCATTATTAAAGTGATTACCCAACCCAAATTACAAGTTTCCTAAAATTCACCCATAAACCCACACGCCCGGATTCCGGAAATTTTTGAAGAAAGTTGTTACCTTATCCTTAGGAACGTAAATATATGAATTTTACTAAGTTCTATAACCATATTTGTGGTAAAATCCCATTTTTATTAAACCCTAGGTTTTTCATCTAAACTCATGATTTTTACCAATATTCATGTTATGATCTCCCGATAATATATGTACTAAACTCACATTAAGTAGAAATTACTTACCTCACAAAGCTAGGTCGAAATCCCCTCCTTAAAAGCTCTCAAATCGCCCAGGAGTGAAATAAATGGCCCAAAAAGTGCCTAGGTCCCGATTTTAAACTTTCTGCCCAACTGCCTCCTTCATCGCGAACGCAGAAAGGGCCTCGCGTTCGCAAAGGCAAAGGATTCTAGCCCCTGAGATGACTCATCGCAAACACGACCAAGTCACCACGAACGCGGAGGCTGGCTTGGCCTACCCTTTGCGTATGTGAGGGCTTCTCCGCGAACGCGAAGAACAAATAGTGGCCCAAGCCCAGCCCAGGATACTCTACGCGAACGCGAGTCGCCCCACGCGTGGGTCATTGGTCCCAGACATTCGCGAATGTGGACTAGCTATCACGAATGTGTAGCACAAAATTCCCCAACCCCCAATTCCTTCTAGCGAACGCGAGAGTTCTTCCACGTTCGCGAAGAAGGAAACCAGAACTGGAATTTTCTAGTTTTTCACACTTAGCTTCGTGGGGTTCGAAACTCACCCGAGCCCCTCGAGACCCTGCCCAAAGGCACCAACAAGTCTGAAAACATGATACAGACTTGCTCGAACACTCGAAACACAAAAATCAACAACAGAACTAAGAATCGCACCCCAAAACCAATTGAATCAAACTTAAGAACTTCAAGTTGTTAAATTTACTTCCAATGCGTTGAAACGTACTTAAACTACTCGGAATGACACCAATTTTTGCGTGCAAGTCTTAAATTATATTACGAAACTATTCTCGATCTCGGAATACCGTTTGGACCTCAACATCACCAAAACCCGCTCCAAACCAAATTTAAAGAACCTTTAAAACCTTCAAGAACTAACTTCCACTATTAGACGCCGAAACACTCCTATGTCATCCAAACCCAATCTGAACATACGCCCGAGTCCGAAATTATCATACGAACCTATTAGAACCGCCAAATTTCGATTTCGAGGTCGTTTACTCAAAATATTGACCGAAGTTAAAGTTGGTATTTTAAGCCAACCTTAAGGAACCTAGTGTTCCGATTTCAACCCAAACCCTTCCAGATCCCGATCTAAGCATCCCCGCAAGTCATAAAACAGTACAAGTATGTACGGGAAGTCTTATTTAGGGGAATAGGATTCTAGAAAGCAAAACGACCAGTCGGATCATTACATTATGAATGAGCTAACTAAAAATATATAGGTTGAGGTACCATTGTGCATACTCTTTGCAAAAGATATCATGTTACTTGATGAAACTAGAGAGAGCGTAAATCAAAAGGCTGAGCTACGGAGAACCACTTTAGAGATTAAGGGATTTAGGGTGACTAGGAGCAAGACAATATAAATGCATTGCAGCTATCTAGGCTCAATTCCCCAAGAAAATGGAATGACGAATAATAATGTTATGCATAAGACAAGGGACTGATCTATCTTAGGCGAAGCGGTGTCACGTGACACCGCTTTGTCGGAAAATTTTACTAAATTTTTGTATGTGACTGAAATATAGAAACGAAAAGTAGAATAAATAAAGTAAAGTGACACCACTTACCGAAGGAGCTAAGCAGACCACAGGGTACAGTGTCTCAGATTTGTAAACGAGGTCATGAGTTAGAAGCTAGACAGTTTCCGTTTTTGTTTTCAAATTTTGTGCTTAATCTACATATAAGAAACACCAGCTGGGTTTTGAACCATTGACCTTTTAGCTGTTTATAAAACTTTGATCTGATTAGTCGAGGTTCATATTTGATCACTCTAGTGACATAAAGTTATTTGAATATAGAAGTATCGTTGCTTCCACAAGTAGTTTGGGTTTTTTATTTTTTTCGGTTCATCTTTATTCTTGACGATAAAATTGATTAAAAATAATTTATGAAACCAAATGAATGATAGTTTTTAATTGAATATTTGGTGACTTATGTAGAAAAATGTATTTAGTATTATTTCTAATTAGCTTATTTTAATTTGAATGCATTTCAAAAAATAAAAAACCATCGCAACGAGTTGTAGTAATATACTTGAGTTGTATTTTATTAATATGATTCAAATTTGTTTTTTTTTTTAATAGACTTGCTTACTTGTTCACGGATTAAAAGGATGAAACCAGTTACAAAAAAATCTTACGTACACCACTGCATAAGACTAAATTAGGATGAATGAAATATAGGACTCTAATGATAGTAGGTGCCCCATGTGTGAAGAGAAATCTAAGATGTTGGTCACCAATTTTGCATTATAGAGTTACTAGTTAGTCATGGATCTTCGAATAGAGTTTTAGGTTTACTATTTTAAGTATATAGGTGATCATGCCCAACTCTAGTCCTAAAAAGGATACGCAATCTCTGCATATATAATCCGGTATAAGAGTTCGGAGTCGAATCCCATAGAAAACTAAGGTTTCGCCATAATTGTTCAATATCACTAAGAAGACAAGCTCGAACAATTTACTAGACATATAAGAATCTTAATCTTTGTTATTTTTGAACCTACCTTTAAACCCGCTGTATTAATCTCTCACATACGTTAGGAGTGACGTTGTTCAATAACCACCTAAATATGTATCATTTCTCAAGCAACACATAATAAATAGGCACAGTCAATCGATACTCATTCAATCAACTGAAATAAATACGTAGTTGAACAAATAGACAAATTCAAAGGATAATTATATTAAAACATAACAAGAATTCATCCTCCAAGAGGTTCCATCAAAACCCTAGATAACAAATTAGCTAATCATAATAGTATGCATAACTACAAAATTAAAATTCATAACCAATAATGGAAATAGGAAGAAGGAAGTGAAAAACTCGTAGAAGAATTATGCGGCTTGCTCCTAGTGTGTTCTTGCCTCCTTAGGTCTAATTGTCAAAAGTCCTCAAAATACTGTTTTTCCATGTATATATACCAAGTAGGGTCGGGCCCAAACAATTATACCTTCTCCTACACGAAAAAGGACAGTTTTCCCGGAAGAACATCTGCGGCCGCAGATTCAACCGCGGATTCGGCCGCGGATTTTACCCAGTGTTCTGCCTCACATTCGCGACCAGTGCGCGGCGGCGCACTTATCGCGCATTTTTCACCTGTTTTGTTTGGAATTTGGAAAAATGTAAAATATGAAAGTTGTATTCCTTTGAATTATATTTCTAACCATATATTGTTAAAGCAAAATGGAGGTCTAAGAAAAACGTTATGTGTATTTTACTAGACAGGGTGCAATATGCCTACTCGATTCTTCGTTCGTTCTTAACTATCATCTGTTGATCCCCGAACACGATACCGGCTTAATTCCTTGGGATTTTACTCAGACTTCAAAGATCAAAATCACTTGAATTCATTCCATAACATCTACATAGCTCGGAATCACTCCTACAAGGCGTAAAACACACAATTAGTACAAAACCTAGCGGTTAAAGCTCGAACTCAATTAAAGTGCAGTAAATTAGAGTGTAATAAGTGACTGAAATACGCAATTATAGCCTATCATCAATAGGTAATTTGTTTACCTTAAAAATGGTATTAACAATTATATTTAATTTTTTCGGTTCTAAAAATATGTGATTTATTTCAATACTAGTTGTTAGGCAATAGATACTAAGTATAGATAAAGGGAATGAGATACGCAAACCAAATGTGCCACAAGGCTGGTCTCGAGCTGGCCGAGATTGAACCTCGAGGTCTGAATATAACACTTAGTGGTGAATAATCGACGAAGGAACAGCGATATTAGGGGCCTCGGAATAGCCTTTAATGATGAATTATGAGCAATAAATGAAGAAGAACAATTTATAAAGATAATAAATGAAGGCAATAAGTCAAACAGACAATATTTCAGTATGTCTAGGCAAAAAAGCAAAGAATGTTCTATAGTATTCAATATTCATCCCTCTTACAAAACGACAAGGGTCTCTTTTATATAGGAGGGGGAATCCCAACATAGTACATGTATAATTATGACAAGGAAATGCTATTGATACAGTTATTTGTACTATTCTTGCAGACTTGGTCAGCTCTAACCACGTGCCCTTGGAAATTTTCCGCCTTTCCATGATGGTCATCGATTTGTACTGCCCCGAGGTCGAGCACAGGGAACCTTCGATATGCTCCCTCAAGGGATGAACCTCGAGGCCAAGCTTCGAACTCTGCTCCGAGCTTCTTGAAGTCGCGCGCAAAATGCCACAATGGCCTTAAAATCGGACTCTCCAATTTTGGTTGTATACAGATAGTCCCCGCGTTTCTTACAATGAAATGATAAGAAACGGTCTTGAATTCTTGCCTCTTTGGTTTCCCCATTATGACGTCAGCCACGTGAGATCATTAAATAATGTGACAAAAAGGTTGTACAGAGGTCTTTGTCAGCACAGTTCTTGAAAATCACACAAACTGCCATTGATCGCCCTTCCGACTCCTCCAATATATACACTTTAAGTGACTCTTATAAATACTTCAATTCCCTATCTTTTAAACTTTTACAACATCTTTAAACCTTCAAATTTTTGCTAATAGTTTCATGTCTTCATCATTCTTCTGTTTTCACCTTTTCATCAGCTTACTTTGAAACTTTGCTATAACCATGGACAAAACTTCCAAAACAGTCCCTCAAAAATAGGAAGCCCCTACTTCGTCACGCTCGTCTAAGAGCAAAACAAAAGAACCTCCTCGTATTGAGGAGTGCATTCCTGGACCTTCGAGACATCCTCCGATATCAAAATTGATAAACCCCCTTCGGTACCGGGCCGATGTGATCCCATGTCTCGTACATAAGTTTAGTAACTGATGCAAAGAAGGTAAAGATAGATTGCCGTTGGGGGGAGGCGGTGCAAGTGGAAATCCCTTCATCGGAAGAAAGCATAATTACACACAAAGTTGGTTTCCTCAGCGTATATACATACCTTTTTACCTTAGGTCCCGTAGATTCTTCTTCTCCACCGATAGACCCGGTGATCCTCGATTTTTGCCATGTCAAATTTATCCTTGTTTCTTCAGAATTTTCTATTTGATCATACATTTCTCTAACATGGTCGAGGGGATGTCTTTTACCCTTGATCATCTGATTAGATTGTACAACCCTCGTCTCTATCGAGGAGGCCTAGTCAAGCTGCAGCGCCGAGCCACCAAAGCATTCTTTGCCTGCATTGATGAAGATAAAGATCGGGGTTAGATGAGCCAGTTTGTTCGAGTCAGGACCTCGGACCTCATCCCTGCCGAGCAGATGCCATTCCTTGAGGAGTGGAATATGAGACGTAAGTGTCACTACACTGAGCATGTTTCATCATCTGAATGCCTTCCTTTTACCCTTTTGAACTAATCCTTTTATTTTCGAATTGATTCTCTTCTGATTGTATAGCCAGTGTGTGGTTCCCCGACGCGGTCAAGGACCTCCCGGGCTGGGTCAAACTCTTGGATTCCACCTCCTCGTATGATAAGCGCGCTTGGCGTGATTTTTCCAGGACGCGATGGCAGACAAAAAATCATGGTACGCCCTTACCACTGTCACTTCCAAGTTCCTTATGAGTATATTTCTTAGTGATTTGTTTGATATTTTATGTTTGTGCAGGCCTCGGGGAAGTAGTTTCAATGAGACCGCCTTCTCCTGGCGAAGAAGAGACCCAAAGACCTGCCAAGGACAAAAAAAGAAAGAAGGAGGCGCCAGTGGAGTCCCCGAAACCCAAGAGATCTAAGGCTCGAAAGCACAAGACCGATGCTACGGTCTTAACTTCGGCAATTGCGGACAGTCTTCGTGCTGAAGACGAAGACGATGACAGTATCCCACTAGTACATAGGGCAAGACGAAGTGTTGATGCTTCGAAGGTTGCTGGTCAAAATACTGTTGAGTCGGAGGTGGCCGATGCGGCCCCACCTCGTATTGAGGAGGCCCTCGAGGAGGATTTATGCAGTCCCCAAGCCAACCATCGGACAGGATACAACTTGTGCCGATGAACACTTGCTTGGCAAATTCGGAAGATCCACTCGTGAGACTCTTTGAGGACGTGAGGAAGCCTCGATAGAGGTTGATGTCATGTGCAATATTCAATCGGGCCCATCGTTCTCACCAGGGAAAATATGGGATGCCCAGAACAGGGAAGCTTCCGGTGCAGGGGCCTCCTAGGGGGAGGATGATTTATTTAGAGATTACTTTGCCGGCGTCGAGGAGGATGTCGATCTCGATGCCCCCATTATTATCGAGGAGGCTGAGAGACTCCAAAAATAGCTGATTTTTTCTTTGACACAACCTTCGTGATTTGAGTTTTGGCCCTTATCCTTATAACTTCTTTCCCTTATGCTGTAGGTCACGAAGTTGTATAACCAGGCCTTTTCCAAGTTACGAGATGATCTGGCTCATCGTGAGGAGGATTTTGATAAGCTTACGCGGAGTCAAACGAGCTGAAGGCTTCATATGCCCGAAAGGAAGAGGAGTTGATTGACTCTCGGGAAAGCTCGGATAAGGCGCTCCAGGAGCAGGCCAACTTCATCAAGAAGGTAGTTTGGTATTCACAAGCTCTCCTTTTGTTTTCATGACTTGATGTTTATTACCTTGACTCGGCATTTGCAGATTGAGCAAAAAGATTCCCTAGCGGGGTAGCTTCCGGAAGATGTCGCAGCCAAAGAGCCGAGAACCTTGAGCTGAAGAGGCACGAGGATAGCATGGCCTCGGAGAGGGATGCTCTTCGGGAGGATCTGGCCTCGACACAGAGTCTTCTTCGAGATGCCCAAGAGGAGGCTCACAAATTTAAGGCGCTTCATGCTGAGTCGGCTGCCAAATTGTCCACGGCCAAGTCTGAAGCTGATGCACTCATATTCTCGTATCGGGAAGATGATGTCGCAGCAAATAATCAGGCCAGGGAGATATCTGAAGAGGCCGAACTCAAATTGGCTCGCGCTGTTGCTCATGCTCGATTGGAAGCTCGTAGGCAGGCCTTTGAGGAAGTGCATGCCAAGGGTTTCGATCTCTCTACCAAGATCGAAGAAGCCAAGGCCTTGGAAGAGGAATTGGCAGTTCCGACTACTTCGAACGAGGGTTGTGCAAGCGAACTCGGGAAGTAGCAAGGATGGAGAATAGAACACTTTGCTCTTTTTACTTCTTATTTTTTGTATGTGGGCTCCGTGGGGGAGTCTTGTAAATGCACCTTCGTAAATATATTTTTAGAGTGCAAAGGATTTTCTTGTTTAATGTCTTCAAAGTTTTGCCTCTTAGTGTTCATGCAAAAGTTGAGCTTGAATTTTGATTTAACCCCTTCGAGCTTGGTCTCGGCGTAACAGAGACCCTTGATACCGGGCCACTTTGATTTCGATCGCAGGTCTTCCCCTGGTTTGGGTCGGTAAGGAATTGATTTGACTTCTCGATCCCTCGAACGTTGTATGATAACGTCATTCTTATGACATGACCGTGAAGTGACTGAGGTGGCCCCGTCGGTACATTTCCCTAAAAGTCATAATTTCTTTGTCAGAGCTGATTGGCTACCAAATTTAATGAATAGTCACCGCTCTTCTTATATATATTTGCGTTCCTTTTATTGAGGCTTTGTTGCTTTGTGCGACTAACTTTCTATATAGATTTCCCTTTCTTGCACTAGTCCTTCCGCCATCTTAGTTTAAAGCTTTCGCCCGAGTTTTCATCTTCTTCTTCTTGTTTCAAAGGAGTCATGGCTATTATGCCTAGATCCACTCACCAGGAAGAGGGAAGTTCCACCTCCGCTTCTCTCCCAGCTGGTGGTACACCGCCAGTGTTTGGCGAGCTAACCTCAAGTTGTTTCATCTCGATAAAAGACTTTATGCTAGAGATACCTCTCGATGTTCCGGGCCATCGAGAGCATGAATCAAGGTTCATTCGATCAATAGAAGAGAGACACCTCGAGGTTGTGAGGAGAGACTGCGGATAGGGAGAGAAGGTGATGTTGCAAGTACCCTCTCGAGGAGAAAATATTACGGCCCACGTAGAGGGGTTTCTGAACGTGTACACATACCCTATTACATTGGGTACTCTTGACCGACTCGTGCTCGAATTCTATCAAAGGTATCGAACCACTTTGGCTTAGATCCATCCGTCCTTCTGGCGGATCGTGCTGATGATGAGGTTTTTTACTGAAAAGGTTGAGCTTGAGTTTACTCTTAGAAACCTCTTAAGATTGTATCGGCCTCTGCATTATCGAGGTCTGATCACATAATTACAACTGAATTTGATTGTGTGATTCGAAAAATTATTTTAATATCAGTTGTTAGACAATAGATGCTAAATGTAGAAGAAGAAAGTGCGATAATGATAAAGGGAAGCAGAGACACGCAGACCGAGCTACTGAGGGGCGGGGTCTCGAGTTGATCAAAAAGGGGCCTCGAGGTAGAGCTCGAGAGCTTGATGGAGAGTGGTCGGTGAGTGGTTAACTGATTAACGGGCCTCGAAAGTGGCCTCTTTATGATTAATAATAAGCAATAAATGAAGAACTATAAATGAAACACAATAAATGGAAGCAATAAATCAATGGAATAATTGTAGAGAATGTTTAAATTAGAGAGCAGAGAATGTTGTTGTTCTTGTATTGAATATCATGTGCGTTACAAAGTGACAAGAGTCCCCTTTATATAAGAAGGAGAATCCCAACATAGTACATGTTTAATCATTACAAAGAAATATAGTTGGTACAACTATTTAATGTAAAGAGAAATGGTTGCACATCCATTTATTGCCACGGTACGGGCGTGTACTATCTTGTGCATTTTGTCAGCTTTAACCACGTGCCCCTTATGGATTTCTCGCATTTTCATGTTGGTCTTGGATATGCACTATCTCGGGGTCGAAGACCTTCGATATGCATTGCCTCGAGATCGAGGACTCTCGATATGGACTGCCTCGAGGCTGAGGACCTCCGATTTGTATTGCCTCGAGGTCGAGAACCCGGGATATGCCTTAACACCAAAGCTCGGGCCTTCGAGTCTTCTAAGCTTCAAAATGACCGTAAAATTGGGATCTCCGATTTTAGTCGTATACAGATAGTCCCCGCGTTCCTTAGAGTGAAATGATAAGGAACGGTCTTGAATTCTTGGGTCTTCGATATCTTCATCATGACGTTAGTCACGTGAGATCATCAACTGATATGATGGGAAAGTCGCACAGAGCACGGTTCTCGGAAAAAAAACCCGAACCGCTTTTTTCCGCCCTTTCAACTTCATTAACACGCTTGAAAAAAACCCTATAAATATTCCAACCCTTCTTTTTCAAATTTTCATCCTTCACAACACCTTAACACCCCCACTTAGCAGCTCTTGCTTTCTTCGCCAGTTTTCTTTTTCTCATTCTGAAATGCTAATGCAGCTATGGCCAATGCAGTTATGGCCAAGACTTCTAAAATAGCCCTTAAAAAGAGAAAACCCCTTATTCTTCACGCTATTTTAAAGCCAATAATAGTTTCCCCTCGCGCTGAGGAGTGCCTCCTTGTACCTTATGAAACGTCATCCGACCCTGAGGCTGATAAATCTTTGTGGGTAGCGGGCCGCCGCGAACCCATGCCTCGATATGTTGGTCCAACGACTGATAATGAAGAGTCGAAGGTTGATTCTTGTTAGGAAAAGGCGGAACCGGTAAAAGACCCTCCATCTGAAGGAGATATAGCTATTGATAGAGCCGGTCAGGGTATTCCTTGGCGGGGAGAAGATAACTTGGAGATACGTCCTCGTCTCGTAGATAAATAATGATGTTGAGAACTGCTTCACCAATTCTTCTTTTCCCTGAATCCGACTCCAAGTAACTTCACATATATGTAATGGGCACCTCCTTACATATGCCACCGATGCTCAGAAGGAGTTGAGGGGGAGACTTTAGATCGAGACTGAAGAAGCAGTGAGCATGCCCGGTGAAAAAATCTCGGGGGGAGACCCTCGAGGAGGTTTGTAATAAGGGCTTTGGATTCTCAGAAGATATAGAGCAGGAAGATGAAATGGACGTTAAGTCCCTCCTCTCTACCAATGACGAAGCCGATGTCGAAGACGAAGACAAAGAATAAAGAGCTGGTGAGGATGCTAATCCCGAGGGGTTTGATGAAGACAGAGTCCCTGGGGGGGAAGAAGACGAAGTCCCTATAATAACGACATATTAGGTCTCAAAGAAGGTAGATTAGGTTTTTACTTGTTCTTTTCTTCGTGTAAGGGCTCCAGGCATGAGCCTTGTAAAATACACCTTTTGTGAATCTTCACTATATATAAAGGCCTCTATTTTTTGCCCTTTCTTGTCTTTTCTTTGCTTTTTGGAATAGACTGTGATGCATGTTGATAGTTGGTCGGAAGTTTTGGACTTTTAAAATAAACCCTTAGGTTTCTGTTCTTGATGGGAAATAGGTGGTAGTCGATGACTGCCCGTTGGGGACTCGGTCCTCGAGTCAAAGGAACGCTTCAGTCAAGGCTGCTGCCTTCGAGATACGACTTTGTAATGCCCGAGAAGATAGCTTAATCCAGTCGAGCAGGATTATCAAGCTCGAGGCTGATCTTCCGAATATGAAGGCCGATAAGAAAGTGGTCGTTTACTTGAAATATGATGTCGATGCTCAGGTCGAGCTGAGATGAGATTTCAACGAAGATAGGAGGAGCAATGAGTATGCCTGATGCAAGTTCCGGAGGGAGACCCTCCAGGAGATACATGCTAGGGGCGTTGACCTCTCGGAAGAGATAAAGCAGGCCGAGGTGGACGAGATCGACGCCAAGTTTCTCCTTTCTTCTTGAGCTGATGCTGATACTTGAAGGCCGTCGTGGGTGCTGGTCCAAGGGGCCTTTGAGGGAGCTGGTCCCGAGAGAAGAATAGTTTTTCTATTTTATTGTTTGCATAAGACTCCTGTGGGAGAATTGTAAATATGCATTTGCAATACATGTATATATATATATATATATGAGATATTCTTTGATTTGATTTTCATGTTGGTAGTTAGCCCGGCGAATTTGACTTTGAGATGAGACCCTTGGGGTTATAAATTGGCCCTGAGGCTCTTTTAAGATGGCGACTCGGGCTTTTATGCTTTAGGTCGATATGACCTTCGTTGTAGATGGCGACATGGGCCCTTATGCGTTTTTGTCCCTGAGGCGCGTTAATTAACCGTATCGGGCTTAGTCTCCGAGTCGGGTTTCGACTCGAGCTCAACGGCCCTCAGGTTTTCAAATTGGTCTTGAGGCGCTTTGTGTCGGTATGACCTGTAGTTGGCGACTCGGGCTCTTATGTGTAAGGTTGATACGACTAGCTGGCGACTTGGGCTTTTACGCTTTAGGTTGGTACAACCTTTAATGTAGCGGGTGACTCGGGCTCTTACGCTTTTTTGTCCCTGCGACGCTTTAATTAACTGAATCGGGCTTAGTCTCCGAGTCGGGTTTTGACTCAAGCTCAACAGTCCTCGGGTTTTCAAATTGGCCCTGAGGCACTTTGTGTCGGTATGACCTGTAGCTGGCGACTCGAGCTCTTACGTGTAAGGTCGATACGACTTTTAATGTAGTTGGCGACTCCGGCTCTTACGCTTTTTTGGCCCTGAGGCGCTTTAGTTAACCGTATCGGGCTTAGCCTCCGAGTCGGGTTTCGACTCGAGCTCAACGGCCCTCAGGTTTTCAAATTGGCCCTAAGGCGCTTTGTGTCGGTATGACCTGTAGCTGGCAACTCGGGCTCTTATGCGTAAGGTCGATACGACTTTTAATGTAGCGGGCGACTCCGACTCTTAAGCTTTTTTGGCTGTGAGGCACTTTAGTTAACCGTATCGGGCTTAGTCTCCGAGTCGGGTTTTGACTCGAGCTCAATGGCCCTTAGGTTTTCAAATTGGCCCTAAGGAGCTTTGTGTCGGTATGACCTATAGCTGGCGACTCGGGCTCTTATGCGTAAGGTCGATACGACTAGCTGGCGACTTGGGCTCTTACGCTTTAGGTTAGTACAACCTTTAATGTCGCAGGTGACTTGGTCTCTTACGCTTTAGGTTGGTACAACCTTTAAACGGTTCTTTTCGAAGCTTTTCGAAGTAAATGGAGGCCTGTGATTTTATGGAAATAATCGGACGTCTTCGAGTTGCGTTAGTTTGGCCGAAGCCTTATGACGGGTCATAGTGTTTGGCCGTAGCCTTTTAGTCCCCGAGTGAGATAGACATGGCGTCTATATAGAGGTTATGCCTTTTGGGTCTTACAAGTTTGATATATAGCCTTGAATTTGATATGGGGTTCATGTTTTGGGTCGGTATGACCTGTAGCTGGCGACTTGGGCTCTTATGCTTTAGGTTTGGTACAACCTTTCTTACGGTCTCACAGTTTTGATGTTACCTCATGGAGGGCTTACAAGTTCGAAGTTCCCGGCCCTGAGGTCTTATGGCTTCGAATTTGATATCCTGATGGGCCAACTGTCGGGTGAAGTCCCTGAGTCGGAATTAATGTTGCCTCAAGGAGGGCTTATGCTATTGATATTGCCTCGTGGAGGGATTATGAGTTAGAAGTTTCCTTCCCTGAGGTCTTACGTCTTTGAGTTTTATATCTTGATGAATCGACTATTGGGGACAGTCCTAGAGTCGGAATTGGTGTTACATGCCCTGAGGTCTTACGGCTTCGAGTTTTTGGCGACTCGGTGGAGTGAATGTCGAGGACAGTTCTTGTGTGCTTGCTAAATTCATGGCCCTGGGGTTGTCTTGTGAAAATGGCAAACTTCTTTGATGTGAAAAATGTTTTGACAAAAGGTACTTCTCTGATTACTTGGTACAAGTATACATGTTTTTTCCATCGAGTCTTCAATTAATCTATGCGGATACGGTTCATTTGACCGTATGATTCGATACATCATTTCCCTGTCGAGACCCTCTTTGGCATATTTCAGTGATCTCCTAGGGGGATGCCCCTCAGTATTCGAGGTTGATCGGAGAGAAGCCTTGGATACTTGGTGAGTTCTCCTTAGGTAGTATATGGATGTTGCCTTGTTAAAAACCACGTCGGTAAAACCCTTTTGGGATAAAATCTGATGTGAGAGAAAAAGAGCACAGCGCATGCTTTAAAAGCTAAGGCCTTTTGTTAGTGTCGAAGCTTGAAGGAAAGAGGGAGAGGATTGTACCTTAGCAATGATAGAGCTTGAGCATTGATATGTTCCAATGGATTGGAAGTTGCTTGCCTTCCATGGTGCCGAGCTTGTAGGATCCTTTGCCGATTACTCCGAGGACGCAGTACAGTCCTTCCCAGTTCGAGCCTAGCTTTCCTTTGTAATGGTTTCGAGTGCTTTGGGTGACTTTCCTTAGAACTAAATCCCCGGTTCCGAAATATCGGAGGTTTGCTCTTCGGTTGTAGTATCTTTCGATTCTTTGTTTTGGGCGGCCATCCGGACCAGTGAAGCATCTCGCTTCTCGTCTAATAGCTCGAGGGCCGTAGTCATGGCCTTATTGTTTGAGTCTTCGGTGGCATGTCAAAATATGGAGCTTGGCTCTCCGATCTCGACAGGTATCAAAGCCTCTGAACCGTACACCAAAGAGAACGGCGTCTCACTTATGCTTGACTTAGAGGTTGTCCGATATGCCCATAGTACTTTTGGCAGCATTTCTCTCCACTTTCCCTTTGCATTTTATAACTTCTTTTTCAAGTTCCGAATGATGGTCTTGTTTGTGAATTCGACTTGACCATTTGCACATGGGTGGTAGGGCGATGATAGTATTCTTTTGATTTTGTGATCCTCGAGGAACTTTGTTATTTTGCCTTTGATGAACTGCTTCCCGTTATCACATGTTGTCTCGGAGGGGACGCCAAATCGGCACATGATGTGATCCCATATGAAGTCGATGACTTCTTTTTCTCTTATCTTTTCATAGGACTGTGCTTCCACCCATTTTGAGAAACAGTTAGTCATAAACAGAATAAATCTGGCTTTACCTAGTGCCGTTGGTAGGGGCCGACTATTACCATTCCTCATTTCATGAATGGCCATGGTGACAAGACTGAATGTAGTTTTTCTCAGGGTTGGTGGATCATTGGCGCGAATCTCTGACACTTGTCACATTTTCGGATGAATTCTTTGATGTCCCTTTCCATGATGTCCCAGTAGTAACCTGCTCTGATCACCTTTTGAATTAAAGAAGCGGCACCGGAGTGATTTTCGCAGGTGCCCTCATAAATTTCTCGAAGCACGTAATCAGTATCTCCTGGTCCCAAACATACTGTCAGGGGCCTGTCGAAGTTTCTTCTTTATAGAGCTCCACTTTCGTCGAGTGAAAATCGGGTTGCTCTGGTCCGAAGGGCCCTTGACTCTTTTGGATCCGTGGGCAGCTTCCGACTTACCAAATAATCGATGTATTTGTTTCTCCAATCCCATGTTAGGCTGGTAGAGTTGATTTCGGCATGGCCTTCTTTGATCACCGATTTGGATATCTGAACAACAGCCCCGGGGAGTACGTCATCTTCTTCGACGGATGACCCCAGGTTTGCGAGTACATCAGCCTCGTTGTTCTGCTCCTGAGGTATGTGGACCAGAGTCTATTCTTTGAATCAATGCAAAGTGGTTTGAAGTTTGTCTAGGTATCGTTGCATCCTATCCTCTCGAACCTCGAAGCTCTCATTTGCCTGGTTTACTACCAGAAGGGAATCACATTTGACTTCGACGACTTCCGCTCCTAGGCCTTTGGCTAGTTCGAGACCTGTAATCATAGCTTCATACTCAGCTTTGTTGTTAGTCAACATTGTAGTTTTTATAGATCGTCTAATCACGCCACTTGCAGGTGGCTTCAGAACTATGCCGAGCCCGGATCCTCTCAAATTTGAGGCACCATCGGTGAATAAGGCCCAAACCCCCGATGATGCGACCATTTTTTGCAAAAGTTCTTTTTCTACCTTGGGAACGAGGGCGGGTGAAAATTCGGCCACAAAGTCTGCCAGAATTTGGGACTTGATAGTCGTTCGGGGCTGATATTCAATAGCGTACCCCTCGAGCTCGATGGCCCACTTGGCCAGATGGCCCAACAATTCAGGTTTATGTAATATATTCGGAAGAGGATATGTTTGTAAAACACATATATGGTGGCTTTGAAAATAAGGTTTCAATTTTTGAGATGCACTTATTAATGCAAAAAGTATGGATACCTGGTTTCAGCATCTCTCAGGGTTCGACTCACGTAGTAGAAAGGGAACTGTGTACCTTGATCATCTCGAACCAACACGCCACTTACCGCTACCTCGGATACTACTAAGTACAAGTATAGCGTTTCATCCTCCTTTAGAGTGTGGAGCAAAGGCCGGCTTGAGAGATACTGTTTTAATTCCTCCAAGGCACGCTGGCACTCTGGAGTCCACTCAAAGTTGTTTTTCTTTTTTAGTAGGAAGAAAAAGTGATGGCTCTGATCTGATGACCTCGAGATGAATCGGATCAGTGCCGCTATCCGCCATGTCAACCACTGTACGACCTTTACATTGTTTACCACCATGATTTCTTCGATGGCCTTGATTTTGTCGGGGTTGATTTCAACCCCCCTGTTTGATCCCATGAAGCCTAAAAATTTGCCCGAACTTAGGCCGAATGCGCATTTCTCGGGGTTGAGCTTCATGTTGTAGATTCTAAGGATGTAGAAAGTTTCCTAAAATGAGTCAAATAGTCTTCTAAGAGCAGAGACTTAACCAGCATGTCATCAATGTAAACTTCCATGGATTTGCCTATTTGATGTTCGAACATCTTATTAACTAGGCGCTGGTATATGGCCCCTGCATTATTTAGCCCGAAGGGAATTACATTGTAGCAGTATGTGCCATACTTCGTGATGAACGAAGTCCTTTCCCTGTCCTCGGGGTTCATTCGAATCTGATTATACCCAGAGTAGGCATTGAGAAAGGTGAGAGTCTTGTGGCCATCCGTGGCATCAATCAATCAATTGATGTTGGGCAGCGGGAATGAATCTTTAGGGCATGCTTTATTTAAGTCCTTATAATCTATGCACGTTCTTAATTTATTCCCTTTCTTGTGGACCACTACTACATGTAAACACTCATAAAATTTCTCGTTTTAAAATAATGCCCGAATGAGTCCCCGAGTAGTTTTTATCGTGGAAATTTTTAAAATAGACCTAAATTGAGTAACAAGTACCCCGAGACTTAAAGAATAAAATTTTCCACAAAGTAGGTGTTATGCGACGCACTATGCGATCGCATAACGTGTATGCGGACCGCATAATGGTCACATACACGGGCAGATCACTGCCCCATTTGAGGTCAACTATGCGGTCCAATGTGTGATCGAATTTCAGTTCTGCGGACCGCATATCTGTTACATTGTTGCCTTTGATTTTGGGAGGGAAGTTATGCGATCGCATAACGTGTATGCGGACCGCACAATGGTCGCATACCTGGGCAGTGTGTTTTGAATTTTGGCCCATCTCGAGGGCCATTATGCGGACCGCATGTCAGGAATGCGATCGCATTCCTGACCGCATTCTTGTGTCGGGCCCTATTTTTCTATTTTTTTTTAAAACCGACCCCAGTTAATTAAAACACCCCTCCCCTTCAATTTTTAATCATTTTCTGATATATTAGAGAGAGGAAAGAGTGGGTTCTAGAGAGTGAAAGTCCCAACTTCATCAAAATGGTCTTCCTTCATCACTCAAGCTTGGAACTAATCAAGTAGGACACAAATTTCTTCACTCTAAGAGGTAAGCTTCTACCTCATTAACCTTAATTTCCAGATTTTTGTTAAATGAAACCTGGGTAGGATAGTTCATAAAGATGGGGTTAAGAATCTTGCATGTATGTACCCAATTTATCATAATCTAGTAAAGGAAAATAGGTTGGAGTAACCTTTCACTAAAAAGGGGTTATTTAATCTGAAGGAACACCCAGTGTTTGATAGAAAGCTCAAATGAGTTCAAGACATGTTCATGATTCCTAATTCTAAGATTAATTGTGCCGCACTATGAATTAGATTAAAGGTGCTAGAAGGTCCGGTAATTTGAGATAGAAATTAAGGAAAAATCCCGATTCGAGGTATGTATGGCTAACTTTAACCTTTGTAGAATTCTCTTGTTGGGTCCGAGCATACAGTATGTGTACCTTGTTTGAAAACATGTGAATTTATTGTTTAAATGTGTTGAGACGTAAGATTCCATTCTCTGATTGTCCTAGTTGATTGCCATACTACCGTACTATACGAGACTGTGAAAAGTGTTTTTGATGTGCCTATCTTATTATGTGCAAAGCTCATAAATGCTCGAGGGCATCGATATGAAAGTATGTGTTAATGAATTAAAGAAGTTTAATGTTCCCACGTGTGGGAATGTATATAATGGATAAGGAAAACCGTGCGTGATAGGTAATGAAAAAGGGTATTGTGAAATGATGTGAATGAGTTGAACAATTATGGAAATGCCTTGTATATGAATTACTACTTGGGGAGAATTATTGTTCCTTGGGACCAAATATATGAATGGTGTACGTGAACTTGTGATTCCTTGAAATGATAATTCTTGTGATGTAATTGTTTGTGGTTGCTATTATGAAATATAATTGTCAAGTGAGATCGGGTTGCGCGCCGCAACACAAAGTAATAAGCTTGATGAGATGTGAGGTAATACGGGTGGCCGAGGTAATAAGGGTGGCCTAGGTAATAAGGATGGAATATGATCATTATCACTATCGAAATGAAAAATCTGGGAAATTCTTGAATATGGTGATGGTGAAAGGGAAAAAGGAGAGATTGTAAAACTTGTTGATTTTGGCTTTTTCTTTCCACGTGCATTGATTGATTGATTCTATTACTGTCTCTTAATTGTGTATTGTTTGATTGTACTTGGGATAAAGTTTGTTCATACATACTAGTACTATTCCACAGTACTAACGTCCCTTTTGCCGGGGGTGCTACATCTTTTTAAATGGATGTAGGTGGGTCCATAGCAGGTTGCTCAGCTCGCCGTTAGTGGTGCTTTCTCCTCATTCTTTCTCAGATGTACTGGTGAGCCCCACTTCCTCTAGGGTCCATGCGTAGTTAATGCCATCTCCTTTTGAGTATATTATGTATTGTAAGGTATAGTCGGGGCCTTGTTGCCGGCAA
>ML337160.1:27496-71569 GCA_005239505.1 Nicotiana paniculata | reverse complement strand
TCTACGAACGATATGGACACAACAAATCTTATCGCATTTTTCATGACGAATTCTCCATCACCTACCTGGGTTGGACTCATCGTAGGGTTTTCATATTAATCATCTGTTTTCTGGGTATGATAGTGTTTCCAAGAGAAGAGGATAGGATTCACACCAGGTTGGCCATGGTAACCAAAGCTTTAATGGAAGGGATTGAAGGAAAAACATATACTATTGTTCTAGTGATTGTAGGAGAAATGTACCGAGATCTGGATCGTTGCAAGAAGGGGTTCAAACATTTTGAGGGTTGTAACTTGCTGCTGCAGATTTGGTTGTTGGAACATCTTCAGAGAGGCCAATATCGCCAAAAATCCCACGAAGACCATGGAATGACCACATAGTTTTCCACCATCCGAAAAGAATGACCTTCATCCCAGACAGGTTTGCACAACCAGAAAATGATATAGAATGGGTACAATTTTTCAATAATCTGACCGAGGACAAGATTCATTGGATGTTCGAGTGGTTCCCTACTAATGAATTCATCATCAGATACAAGAATGTTTCGTATTTTGTGTTGATTGGGTTAAGGGGAATATATCCCTATGTTCTTATCAGGGTCATGAGACAAGCTGGTAGAAAACAAGTCATACCGCGAGTCTCCAAAATGGGTCATTACAAAGCAGATTTTCAACACGATGCCATTCCATACAATGTATGGGCCTAGCACATGTGGCATTTGAAGATTATTTTATAAAAGGATACCATCGAGCCAGATCGATACCACGCAGGTCATGTGTACTTCTACCCATCATGGTTGGATGATAGCATAGCAGGAATAGTCGAGCCAAGGGTCGATCAAGGAAACAGGATCATAGATGAAGCTGTTGAAGCACATGTGAAGTATAAGAGGCTACGCAAAAGAGTCCTCGAGTCCGAGGCCATGCATTTGGAACAACACAAGATTGATATGGAGTCAATTAACAGTGGAGGGAAATGGCTACAAAGTCAACAGAAAGGTTGGAGTATTTAGAGCAGGGTCTGATGGATCTTGAAGGGAAGATGAGGAAAAGGGTCGTGGATTATCAGAATGTAGAGGGAAAAGAAGGAGGACATCTACTGCTGGAAATGCACGACCTGGGGAATATGATTGACGGAGCCAAGAAGTACAAGCTTGGAGAAGGTCCCTCTGGGACCAAGTAGATTAGATTATTTGTTTTTTAGAGACGTTTTAGAATTCGAATGTAATAAGGCATATTCCAGTAGTGACTCATTTACTTATTGTCGCTTTAGGTTCGTCTTATTTACTACATTAGTGAAATGAGGCAGTTATCGGCATTAAATTTCTCCAAATCTACATGTCGCTAGGCCTACCTCGTGCACAACGAGGGTCCCAAATTAGGACGCGCATTTATATTTCCGCAATACGTGTTTAAATACTGTAAATACCTTTTCAGAATCCTTACTGACTTGTTTACCTTTTTGTTTTTCTTTATTTTTTATTATTCCCATCCCCTAAGGTTGATTTGCATATACTGGCATCATCAACATATCACACCAGATCCATAGGCCCTCCACTTCCTCCTCCTCTAAGTGATCTAAGAAGTAAGGGAAAAGCTAAAATGGATGATATGAGTGGTGTCAGGAAAGACACGCCACACAGGCAGAGAATGTTGAGACTTCAGACAGTTGGAGTACTCCGGCACAGAATGATTTGGTCTTACGGTTGGAGCAGAAGATACTAGAATTGCAAGGGGAGCTTGAGCAGGTCCGCAACTTGGCAAACCTTTCCCTCACCTTAAACGTCCCAGACATCAAGCAGCAAAACACTCAAAACCAAATACTCTCAAAACACACCAAACCAACGTCCGAAAAATCCTCCCACACCCCATCAATATGCAACACCTCCCTAAAATCTCAATCCTCTACCAGTACCAACCCCTCCTGAACACCGATATCTCCCTACTCAATACCCACAAACCACTACTTGCTATACTCCTCAAAATATCCCACAACCTATCCCTGATCCGCAAAATTCAACTAATGATCATCACTACATTCAAACCCCCGACATCCACCAAAACAATCCCATATACGTAGAAACTTTACCCCACTCCACTCAACCTACCTCATACATACTAGAATCTGCCGAGAAGGACCTGTTCATCATGGATACGACAGAGGAGCTCAAGAAGCTCACAAGCTGAGTCCAGGGTGTTGAAGGATGCGAAGAGATTGAAGATCTCAATTATGAGGATCTATGTATTCAGCCAGACATAAAACTGCCGGAGGGTTACAAATCTCCTAAGTTCGAGATGTTTGACGAAAAAGGTGACCCGAAAGTACATTTGAGGACATACTGTGACAAGCTCGTGGGAGTTGGGAAGGATGAAAGGATTCGCATGAAGCTGTTCATGAGAAGTCTCACTGGAGATGCCCTATCTTGGTATATCAATCAAAATCCCAAGAAGTGGGTTAATTGGGTAAGCATGGCATCAGACTTCATGGATCGACTCAGGTTCAACACAGAAAATACACCGGACGTATTCTACATGCAGAACCTCAAGAAGAAACCAACGGAGACTTTCCGCGAGTATGCTACTCGATGGAGGTCAGAAGCTGCAAAGGTTAGGGCGGCATTGGAAGAAGAGCAAATGAACAAATTCTGCGGCAGGGCCCAGGATCCACAATATTATGAGAGGTTAATAGTCATCGAGAATCACAAAATTCTCCGACATCATCAAACTCGGGGAAAGGATTGAAGAAGGGATCAAGAGCGGAAATGGTAACCATTTTTTAGGCATTGCAGGCTACAAACAAAACATTACAGTCGGGGGCATATCAAAGAAGAAAGAAATAAGAGCGATAATGGTAGCCCAAGGTCCAAAATCTCCACTCACATACCAACCACCTCCACCTACATATAAACCTTCACCTCCCAGATATCCCCAACCCGCTACCGCCTATCACACCTATAACACCCAGCCAACCTATTATCATTCACCTCCAGCTCGTCAAAACTATAAAAAACCCAGACCTAATTTTGACCGCAGACCACCCATAAAATACACCCCTATTGCTGAGCCCATCGACCAACTATATTAAAGACTAAAGGCTACCGGATATGTCACCCATATTCCTATTTTTTCCATGGAAAACTTCTCCCAGTGGGTCAACCCAAACAAAACATGTGCATACCATTCCGACATAAAGGGACATACCATCGATGAATTCTTCACTCTGAAAGACAAGATTCAAACACTGATTGATACCAAAGTCATACAAGTAAAGAAAGTCGCGCCCAATGTCCGCAACAACCCTCTCCTAGACCACAGAGGTGAAGGAGTAAATGTGATAGAAACTGATGAAGAATGGGATTCTGAAGGGTCAATTGGGCTTATTCGGGAAGGTGATGACCCTAAGAAACCTGAAACCTGCAGTCACGCTCACTCCTATTATGGTACAGGTACAACCACCAGTCAAAGTTGAGATAGCAGCATCAACGCCATTTGAAATCGAAGTGACAACACCTGCAGCTACACTTGCTCTATTTGAAGTAGAAGCAACCACACCCTTCACTGTGACGGTAGCATCCACACTACTCTTAAAATCCAATTTTGTACCTTGGGATTATGTTGCCGAAGCCAAGAGGAAAGGGAAAACAAAAATGGAAGAGTCTGGTGCTACACAAGGGATGACCAGAACTGGAAGAATCTATACACCTGAGAATTTGGGAGGAACAAGTAAGGAAGCCACTGCCAAACAACCCATCATTGAAACCGGTCTGGATGATCTCTGGAGGAATGTACAGGCAAGGGAATATTCTATGGTACACCATCTTAACAAAACTCCCGCCCAGATATCCATCCTATCACTGCTGCAAAATTTCGAGGCGCATAGGAATGCTCTGATGAAGGTGTTGAATGAAGCGTACGTGCCCAACAATATCACCAGTTGGGAAATGGCCAACATGGTGGGGCAAGTGCTGGAGAGCCACAAGATCACCTTTCACGAAGATGAGTTGCCGCCAGAGGGATTGAGCCACAACAGGGAATTGAACATCACAATGCAATGCGAGGATAAGTTCATTTAGGGTTTTGATAGACGGAGGATCCAACCTCAACATCTGTCCATTCACAACTCTAAAAAGGTTAGGCAAGGGTTTGCATGAAAGAAGAGCAGGGACTATGAATGTGAAGTCGTCGATGGGTCGCAAAGAGCCACAATTAGGGAAACCAATTTATGCTTGCAAATGGGTCCCACTTGGTTCGATGTTGAATTCCAGGTGCTAGACATATCCGTCTCCTACAATTTGCTGTTAGGACGACCTTGGATACATTCTGTTGGGGCTGTTGCGTCCACTTTGCACCAGGCTGTGAAATTTGAATGGAATCATCAAGAAGTAATCATTCATGGAGATGGGAGCAATCCCATTTATACCAATCAAATTGTTCAGGTCGTGGAAAATAGAAGGAAGTTGGGCGGAGATACTTATCACTGCATCGAGCGTGTCAATGCAATTGAGAAAGATAAATGGTAGAGCAGAATAATATAGAGCATACTAGCATGGTCGGGGTATGAACCCGGAAAAGGACTTTGGAAGAAAATCCAAGGCATTACCATGCCAATACAACTGAAACGTCATGGTACAACTTTTGGGCTTGGATATCCGTACACCTGGCAAGAATATGATGATTGGTCACCGCCGTGGCGTGGTCCCTATTACCCTCTTGAGCAGCCAGTGCCACATCTGAGTCAATCCTTTCCATCAGGCCGACAATATGGGGATCTAAAGAAGAAGGCTAAGGAGCATGTTCTTGGAAGATGAAGATATGGATTGCAATGTGATAGTTGAGGAGGAGGAGGAAGAAGGCCTTCTAATTCAGACAATGGAGAGGGGAGAATTTCTCAGAAACTGGACCACCACACCATCCAGGGCCAGACGAGTCCCTGGGTAGCATGGCTACTAGTGTTATTTGAAAAACAATTCTTTTGAGAATTCTGTTTCAAAAACATCTTTCTTTCAGTATTTTGTTTTGGAAAACATTGTTTGAAGTCATTTAAACGCTACTTTGTTCAAAATTTCAGCATTTTTATCAATAATTTGATGTTTTGTTATCATTATCTTTCATATTTTCCTTTACGGCATTACTATTTCTTACCTTGATGAACCAACGACTGTGACATGTAATGAGACAACGCAACACAAGGATAGTTATTCGAAAGAGATAGAAGAAGAAGATGTGATACCTGAAGAGATCATCAAAGAAGTTGAGAACTTTGAGAACAAACCTAAGTCCAACCTGGACGCGACTGAGGTAGTCAATTTGGGAGATTCTGAAACCATCAAAGAAACTCGCATAAGCATCCACTTGTCACCGTCAGAAAAGGAAGAATACACTCGCTTCCTAAAAGAATATGAGGACATTTTTGCATGGTCGTATGATGACATGATCGGTTTGAGCACATCCATAGTGGCTCATAAATTGCCTACCAATCCAATATGTCCGCCAGTAAAGCAGAAGCTCAGAAAGTTCAAACCAGACATGAGCCTAAAAATCAAGGAAGAAGTCACTAAGCAGATCAAAGCCAAAGTCCTCAGGGTAGTTGAGTACCCAACCTGGTTAGCCAACATTGTGCCGGCTCCGAAGAAAGATGGTAAAGTCAGGGTGTGTGTCGACTATCGGGATTTGAATAGAGCAAGTCTCAAGGACAATTTCCCACTACCAAATATACACATACTGATTGATAATTGCGCCAAGCATGGTTCCATTCCTTTGTGGATTGATTTGCGGTTTATCATCAAATCTGGATGGACGAAGAATACGCGACAAGACAGCCTTCATTACACCGTGGGGAGTATATTGCTACAAGATGATGCCGTTCGATCTGAAGAATGCTGGGGCCACAGACATAAGGGCCATGACAACCATCTTCTATAATATTATACATAAGGAGATAGAGGTATATGTTGATTACGTCATCATCAAATCCAAGAAAGCCACATATCACATAGCAGACTTGAGAAATTTCCCGACTGCGAAAGTATAATCTAAAGATGAACCCCGTAAAATGTGCATTCGGGGTTCCTGCCAGAAAATTATTGGGATTCATCGTCAGCCGCCGAGGAATCGAGTTGGACTCGTCAAAGATATCCAGGAATTAACACCACCAAAGAATAAGAAGGACGTGATGAGCTTCTTGGGACGTCTCAATTACATCAGCCGCTTCATAGCACAGTCCACGGTGATATGTGAACCAATTTTCAAAATGATGAAGAGGGATGCTGCAACCAGTTGGACTGAGGATTTCCAAAAGGCTTTTGACAAAATCAAATAATGCCTATCTATACCACTATTACTCTACCTTTCAGTATTAAATGGGGCTTTCTATTGTGTTTTGGGACAACATGATGAGACAGGGAGAAAGGAACAAGCCATATATTACCTGAGTAAGAAGTTCACGCCTTATGAAGCACGGTATTCTTTGTTGGAATGCACCTGCTGTGCTCTGACATGGATAGCTCAGAAACTGAGGCATTACTTCTGTGCCTATACCATGTATCTCATCTCAAGGATGGATCCCATGAAGTACATCTTTCATAAGCTATGCTTACAGGGAAGCTGGCCAAGTGCAAAATATTATTGAGTGAATTCGATATCATCTATGTAAATCAGAAGGCAGTCAAAGGACAAGCATTAGCATATCATGTTTCCAAAAATCCTGTAGGAGGAGAATACAAACCACTAAAAATGTATTTTCCCGACGAAGAGGTAATATTCGTAGGAGAAGACATTACTGGAGCCTACGACGGGTGGAGACTATTTTTTGACGGAGCTGCGAATTTCAAAGGATTCGGTATCGGAGCCGTCCTGGTATCAGAAACTGGTCAGCACTACCTGGTGTCTGCAAAACTTAGGTTTCCAGGCACCAATAATATGGTTGAGTATGAAGCCTGCATATTAGGGCTCAATTTGGCTGTCGACATGAACGTTCAGGAACTGCTGGTAATTGGTGACTCAGACCTGTTGGTGCACCAGGTACAAGGAGAATGGGCTACCAAGAATACCAAAATACTACCATATCTACATCATGTATAAGAGATGAGGAAGAGGTTTACAAAGATAGAGTTCCAGCATATCCCCAGAATCCAGAATGAATTTGCAGATGCATTGGCCACTTTTTCCTCCATAATACAACATCCGGACAAGAATTTCATCGATCCCATTCCGGTGAGAATCCATAATCAGTCGGCGTACTGTGCTCATGTCGAAGAAGAGATATATGGAAATCCGTGGCTCCACGATATCAGGGAATATTTTGCAAAGGGAGAATATCCAGAGCATGCAAACCATTGGATGACTATGGAAACGGATTGCATCCGATATGTCCAAAAATGCCACCAGTGCCAGATACATGCAAATATGATATGGGTGCCGCCAAACGAACTCAATGCAACAAGTGCACCTTGGAATTTTGTTGTCTGAGGAATGAATGTCATTGGTCCAATCGAGCCTACTGCTTCAAACGGGCACATGTTCATTTTAGTGGCCATTGATTATTCCACAAAATGGGTTGAAGATGCATCCTACAAGAATGTAACCAAGAAAGTCGTTGCATACTTTGTCAGGGATCGTATTGTTTGTCGATTCGGGGTTCTAGAGTCCATCATCACTGACAATGCCGATAATCTCAACAGTGATCTGATGAAAGCCATGTGTGAAACTTTCAGAATCAAGCACAAGAATTCCACAGAATAACATCCTCAAATGAACGGAGCCGTGGAGGCCGCAACAAAAACATCAAGAAGATACTAAGAAAAATGGTAGAGTATCACAATAAATGGCACGAGAAGTTACCATTTTCCTTATTAGGATATCGTACCACAGTCTGCACATCAACCGGAGAAACTCCTTACCAATTGGTTTTCGGCACTGAAGTCGTCATCCCCACCGAGGTAGAAATTCCTTCCTTGACAATTATACAAGAAGCCGAACTCAGTGATTCAGAATGGATAAGGAGCCGCTATGCGCAATTAGCCCTCATTTATGGAAAAAGAATGAATGCAGTGTATCATGGTCAGCTTTATCAAAACAGGATGTCCAGAGCTTTCAACAAAAGGGTCAAACCTAGACAGTTTACACCGAGGCAGCTAGTGTTGAAACGGATCTTTCCACATCAAGATGAACTAAAGGGAAAATCTCATCCAACTGGCAAGGTCCTTACATGGTTCAAAGGGTACTGACATGCAGAAATAGATGGAGAAATTTGGCCAAAGCCCATCAACTCAGATGCAGTCAAAAGATACTATGTGTAAATCTATTTGCATTTCTTCATATGATGTAATTGAACTACGCTTGACCTGATTCCCATTTAAGAGGGGATACGTAGGCAGCCATGTGGGTTCAGTCACAATTCAACAAAAATTTCCATTTTTCCCCATAATCAGAAACTAGGGCAGAATTTTGAGGAGGACCCTCAAAATTCCGAAGCAAGTTCAGCCAACGACATTGCATGCGGAGCAGCCAGAAGATCATTTAGATAATTGGGACAAAATTTTGAGGAGGACCCTCAAAATTCTATGGCAAGGAGGTCGCAATGTCTCTGATAACCTCACAGTCACTGGTTCATCCAATTTGTTTCTTAATATGCATATTACTATGTTTTGAAAACCATACACGCATACTTTTGAAAAACTTTATTTTAGCCAAGTGCTACCCATGGTAACTCGAATAGAACCCTCGGGCAGAGCGGAGCAAAGCAAGCAGAAAAAGTCACGAACCAACCTCCCCCACAAAACTCACAGGTTTTCTTTTGATGCAGTAATAGGTCATAGCCATAAGTATAGTCGCAACAACAGAACCGACGGACATAAATATGGCTCCAGCTAAAAATATTTCTCTTTTATTTGCTACTCGTCCATTTGCATGAGACTAAGCACTGTCTCAATCTTGCATGAGGCTAAGCCCTGCCTCTCTATTTGCATAAGGCTAAGCATTGCCTTCTCCTTGCATGAGACTAAGCACTGTCTCAAATCTTGCATGAGGCTAAGACCTGCCTCATCATTTGCATAAGTCTAAGCATTGCTTTCTCCTTGCATGAGACTAAGCACTGTCTCAATCTTGCATGAGGCTAAGCTTTGCCTCTCTATTTGCATAAGGCTAAGTATTGCCTTCTCTTTGCATGAGACTAAGCACTGTCTCGACCCTTGCATGAGGCTAATCCCTGCTTCTCTATCTGCATGAGGCTAAGCATTGCCTTCTACTTACATGGGACTAAGCATTGTCCCAAGCCTTGCATGAGACTAAGCATTGTCTCTCTTTACACAAATGTTGCTCTATTTCAAACCTTGCATTATTCTGTTCTTTCGGGACTAAGCTCTGCCCTCAACCCTACACAAGACTAGGCTTTGTCTTGTTTTATCTCAAGCATCATGTCTTTGGATCTCATGGGCTGATATATAGCCAATTTGTCCAAAGGCGTCATATTCCAAAGTCATCATCCTCATAGACGGAAGACACCATGCCATGGCCTAAGGATTTCTCAATCCTTCACATCATTATTCAAAGGCATCATGGTTCGGAGGCACCATCTTCATAGCCCGAGAACATCATTTTCATGGCCTGCGAATCCTTTACCACATAATTCATGGCCTGGGACATCATGGTCTAAGGAAATCGCCCTCACCGTCCAAAGAAAATATCCATGGTCCAAAGGGAATTTGAATCTTGTTTAAATTTACGAAAAATATATATACGCATACTGTGTTTTGAGTTTGCTGGCAATCCGGAAGGTAACCGTTATCCTAACGGGAGCAATCTTTGCTCCAATTCTCACTCGATGCCCATACCCTCCAATTATTTCAAACGTAACCAGTCATCATTCGTTACCCAATCTTAATTACCCATAACCATTTTCAAATCCCAATTGATCCCACTCGACATATTTTGTCCGCTCTTACAAACAACTCAATTGGTTCATTCCACCGTTGGATCCAGAACTACACGTGGCCTGATTCCTGTAAAACCAGAGATATGTAGGCAGCTCAAAAGCCAGAGTGCGGCCCATATCTTTCAAATCACTCCATTCGGTCAAAATCGATCATCATTTCTTTAACCGACAACTCTTTCATCCTTCCCGGGTAAAGAGGGGCAGTTATTGATACCTAATTTTTCCCTCTTATTTTCTTAAATATACATATATACTTTCAAAATAGCACATATGCATCATCATTTTATTCATAAACACATACAAGCATTTTTTCTTGATTTTCTATAATTTTAAAGATCTTTAAATCAATATATTCCCATATTTTATTAGATAAATAATCATTAATTGCATCATTAATTATTTTTCGATGATTTTATCATCTAACTTCATCATTTATATCCATACTATTTTTTAAATATTTTGGTGCATTTGTTATAATTACATTCGCATTTTTAAAGATTAAAATTGCACATTTTGTAATAATAGCCCGTATATACTTATAATTACTTTATTTATGCAAAAAATAAATTTTCATATTTTTATAGTGTTAAATAAATGTTATTAACCAGTTTTATGAACAAATAATATTTTTACTATTTAACTTTCATTTTTTACGAATTATTTACTAATTTAATTGGGTATTTAAATAATAGTCCATTTTCGCTAATTATTTCGGACCTAAGCTACCCAAACCAACCCCATTACCCAGCCCAATTACCTAATACCCAACCCAAAATAAAACCCTCAGTCTCTTTATATCCCAACCCGCTAACCCCTAACCATATATCCCTTAACCCGCCGTCACAAAATACTCCTATCCCTCATCCTATGAACCCTAAGCCGTCGTCACCCAAGATCCCCCTCCTAATCCCCTTTCTAATGGGATTTTCCTCTTATTTCCTTACCACATTAGCACATTCTCGTTACTGGTTGATTCTTTATGGTGTTACTTAGTACTTGCCTAAACATGGCAAGTGTTATCTCTCCGATTCTATTCTATTTTCGGTACCTGGACTATATTCCGTTTGATTTTGTGTTACATGAGTCCGATATTGTTTAAATTTCTGGGATTTACACCTTTCCTAAAACTCGATTTACTGAATTTCTCTCTTAAATTGATCTCAAGGTTGATTTTGCATGTTTTCTTTCCTTGTTTGTTGTTTATTTTACTTTATTTACTTTTATGTTTGTCCGATCTGTCAATATTTCTTCTGGCCCTAATTTAGGATTTTCAGATCTCTTTAGATGGGACCTAAAATTAGTTTGATTCTCTGATTTTAGGTGTTATTTGTGTCTAAATTCATCATATGCTACTGCTTTATGAATATTCCGCTAATTTTGCTTTCCTAAAAACTAGGTTTACCTTATTTTTCTTCAAAACTGATTATTTACTGATTATGTGTATAGAGCTTCCTTGTTTGTGTTTGATTTTATGATTTTTTCCCCTTGTTTACCCTATTCAATCTATGCTACTATATAAACCCTTACGCATTCCCCTTTAGGGAGACTAGAATCACGGTAACCTCACTAAGACATTTAAGATTGGGCTCTGTGTTATCTCGTCCTATTTCTGGTTTTGGCCGGCTGAAAACCAAGGCCAAATATTTTGGGTTCTTGACTATTGTGGTGTTATTATTGATTTTCTCGCCTAATTGATGAGTTACTATTCCTTTGCCATTTTATTTCTATGCATCTGTGACCTGTGTTTATGATCTAACATGTTTAAAGTTTATTTTGAGCATGATTTTACCAATTTCATGTTTATATGATTTTCTCCAGTTATCTAATTACTACTATTAGTTTTGAGACTGGTTGTTTTGAATAATATGAATCCTATTAAGGATTAGATTAATGTCTTCTAATTTGTTTCCTGTATGCGATTTTGCTAGTTCTGAACTTGCCCTGAATTTAGCAATCTATAGGGTAATACTAGGATATTTATCAGTTCACCTGTTCTGAATCTTTGCAAAGTCTGTATTGTTATGTTTGGTCAGTATTAAGCCTTTTTCTGTCATTCATGTACCCTAATAACTTGTTGTTTAGCATGTCTTTAATTCGTTTGGATTCCATATGATTATTTGACTTTTGCTTTTAAACCATGTCTAAATACTGTTTTGTAAATAAACAAGGTTGTCCTTAATGCTAGCATGTGCACTCAACCTAATTAGTCCTCGCAGACTTTAACTTATTAAGTATTATGCATTTGAGCATGAACAATTTTGCAAATCTTGCCAATTTATTTTCTTATATCCGCCAGTGCAATTCTGACTCTATATGTTCAGACATTGTTGTCTATTATTCTTTGTTTTGAACTCTGTTATGTTGGCTTCCTAAAACTAGATATGTTTTAAAATCTGTCTCTTAACCATTGCCCCCTTCTATGTGCTGCTTATGCTACTTTAAATCTTCATTCTTAGGTCCACTTAGGTTCTGTCCTTGACCTCCCTAGTGTGAGCATTGCTCGAGGTCCATGTGAGACCCTTGTGAACTCTGACACACAGAAAGTTTGGTTTCTAATCTCCTTTGAGTTGTTTGGTCATTTGTTCTCTAGTGTGAGCACTGCCCTGGGTACTTTAAGCCCTTGGGAACTCTGACGCACTAGAGATTTGGGTTATGTGTGCTATGGGTGAATCGTTCGCCACTAGTTCTTGTGTATCCATGAATATGAGCCTTAGAGTTGTTTTGGGTTGAACGCCTGGGTTGCTCAGGTGTATTTGGGCCTGTTGTAGGCTCTCTGTAGTTTATTTTATTCTGTAATTCATTTATTAACTTGGTCTGTAATAATTTTGTAACAACAATTCTGGGGTATTTAGTAAAATTGGGAAGGGTTTCTTATGGTTATTTACAAAGTCGGGTAGAAATCCTGCCTATAGGGTCTCTATTTGTGTTGTTGGTTATGCTTATCAGTTTCATATCATGATTGTTGAAATTGTATAGGTTCTATATTGTGTTTACATACTAGAAATCCTGCCTATAGGGGTAACGTTGTGATATGTTGGAAATCCTGCCTTTAGGTGTATCAATTTGTCCAGTAATCGTGTGTTCGCAACCATGCATATAGGACCAATATTTGGTTTAATTGTTTTCTAGCTCAATGTGTATAAATTCCTGCTCATGTGTTGCTTAATGATATAAATCATGCATATATGATTAAAATCTGTTCAGTTTTAGAAATCATGCCTATAGGATTAAATCAGTTCAATTCTAGAAGTCATGCCTATAGGCTTAAAATCAGTTCAATCCTAGAAATCATGCCTATAGGATTATTTTAACTAATTCTAAACACGATTATCACTATCAATCATGTAGTTAATATGCCTACAGGATTAAATAATAATTCTGGACATATGCTTGTGATTTGTTGTTATTCATTATCGTATGAACGTCCAGATACTGCGCTGAGCTAAAATCAGTAGGCAAATATACATATAGGTTCTGATACTCGCATTAAGAAACTGATTCTACATACGACTACCTGCATGTTCAATATCACATAGAGATAAAACATGTTAATTAGCTGCGTGCATTTGTTGTTTATATGTGGAGGTTAATTTGAGCTCATATCTGTCTTTATATGAAAAGTCCCAACTGTTTGCTTGTCGCCTAGTATTTTACAATTTTGAGAAACTTAGGTCGAGTCTAGAACCATCCTAAAATAGAGGTTCCAATGCCTCCAGGACCATAGGTAAGGGACGGGTAGTGCACGCATAGGACACGAATTAGAATTGATTAGAGCGCTTTAGGTAAAAACTTAAAGATAGTAATCGGTAGCAGGAGATGATAGTTTGTTCCCTCTGAATAATACGAGTAACACCCCCGTCTTGGGAGAGTTACAAGTATTATTTATGTTGCACGGGGTGATGCTATAGGCTAAAAAAATTAGGACCCCACATCCCTATTAAATAGTTTCTTCGCTTTCTTATACTAATTCACATAAGTTAAGCTCGGCCAGGACCACCGTTGTGGACCTCGAGGGGTGCCTAACACCTTCCCCTCAAGGTAATTTGAGCCCTTACCCGATCTCTGGTGAGACAAACTGATATAATCTGAGTTATTTGCTATAGGTGCCCTAACGACCTTAATCCGTTAGGTGGCGACTCTCCAACAACCAATTCCTTTTTCCTTCTCTCAAAAGGAGTTGTCGAATGTCGAAACCCGATTTCGCGAGAAAAAGGGGGCGCAACAGATGGAACATGATAGAACATTCATATTGCCTTGCCAGCCATACTGAAATAAAGTTTCACCGGCTAAAGAATCATTTAAATTTTTAGATAGCTGATTAAAGTGGATTTTAAATTAAGAATAATATCTTCACTTGCGTCATTATAAAGGTAATCATTATTGATATATATATATAAATTTTTTCTTGAAAGATAACAGCATACCAAATAAGAGTTCAAGTCGTAGTAAAAGAATCACGTCATAAACAAAGAATCATTCATATTGTGTCAACCTTTATGCTTTGCCATAAATACGAGTTGTTATTTCACTTTGTGGCTATTTTACGTTCCAATGACACCAATGAGAATGGTACAAAATAAAATATCACTACGAGATTTGAGAAAATGTTCGTCTTTTTTCATTTAGTGTGTCTTAACTATTATCTAACGATTATCTATGATTATCTAGAAAGTTTAAATTATAATGTTAGTTACATATAATTTAAATAGCTGAGATATTTAATATGGTTAATGTCAAATATCAAAATGGAGTCATATTGAAAAAGAAAATTCACTGGCTAAAAATAGTTTTGTAAACTTTTAGATAGCCGACTAAAATGAGTTTTGCAATAAGGATAATATTTTCACTTACATTATTATAAAAATTATTGAAAAATAAAGTTTTAGAAATTCAAATTTTAAAATAGGAATATTTTTGAAAAATATCAACACACCAAATAATAGTTCAAGTAGTAGTAAAAGAGTTAAGTCGTAAACAAAGAGTCCTTCATAATTTAAACCTTTGATTGTTTTGTGATAAATATGAGTTATTATTTTGATTCCTGACCATTTTTAGGAACTATGACACCGGCGAGAATGGTACCAAAAAAGAAAATAGAATTATAACTAAGATATTTGAGAAAAAAATAATCTTTTTTCATGTAGTGTTTCTTAATTAAGATCCAATGATTATCTATATTTATGTAAAAATTGTGCGGGGCACCCTATTTGGTCGCCCCCATTTAACCTATACCCCCTTTTTAAAAAACTTTTAACTTGTACCCACTTTTTAAATAACTTCAGCTTCCATTTCCCTCGCTGAGCTGATGTTCACCAGTTAAGCTGAAGTTCGCCAGTTATAAAGACAACTTCAGCATGCGGGGCTGAAGTTCCTCAGTTACAAAGAAAAAACTTCAGCTCTAGAGCTGAAATTCCCAAGTTATAAAGACAACAACTTCAGCTCTAGAGCTGAAGTTCCCCAGTGTAACTGGGGGAACTTCAGCCCCCATTTACAAAAGACAAAAACTTCAGCTCTAGAGCTGAAGTTCCCCATTACAAAGACAAAAACTTCAGCTCTAGAGCTAAAGTTCTCCAGTGTAACTGGGGGAACTTCAGCCCCGCATGCTGAAGTTATGCGCAAAAGCGGGTACGGATGCAAATTTTTTTACAAAACAGGTATAAGTTAAAACGTGACACAAGAAGTGAGTACGGATGCAAAAGCCCCTATATTTATCAAGAAGGTTGAAATTTTAAGATTATTTATATGTAATCCAAATAACTCAAATATTTAGTAAGCTATTAGTGTAAAGAAATTTATGTATCAAAGTTAAACTCGCTAAAGAAAATGCTGTGTTCAAACAGTTTTTATTCCCTTTTCTTGACTTACTAAGCTAATTCCCTTTTAGTAACTCTCACAATATCTCTCGTTCTGGAGATGGTTGTTGATAGGACTTATTCTCTGTTTCTTGATTAAAGAAATAACTCCATTTAGCCTCAACATAAAAAAGTGAAGTGCTTGAAATGTCAGACTTCCATATTCTTGTCACAAATCGGGCGAAATTTTAAAGCTTGATGTGAAGAACTACAATTTTAATGCATAATGTAGATATTCCAATTCCATGTAGGGAGATGAAAAATAATGACATGTTAAGCCATGAGCATAAACGCCAAGGAAATAGAACTGGCACACTTTTTTGCACAGAACACAGCTACACGGTCCAGTTGAACAATCAAAAATTCAAAACTGTACAGTAGAATCTCAACTCAAAGCCTCGAGCTATCAAAAACAAGGGAGAATGAATTAGTCTTGAACTACAGGTCAAACCACAAGTACAAGAAGCAATATATTAAAAAGTTAAGATAGACATAGATTTGGAGGAACAGAATGATGCAGCAAGTTTTTTTGATAAGGAATGATGCAGCAAGTTTCTTAGCTCTAGGTCAAATTTGAAAGCACAGCTCAATGAAGATACTTCTCCCCCATATAGAAGCAACTAAATACATCCAGTAGAACTAATGACCTCGATACGTATGTATATATTTGCTCATTAGGTCCCTTTACCCTGTTGAATTTGATGAAGAAGAACTGCTGCCAACTGCAATGTTGCCTGCAAGCGCTTCTGTGGGTCCGTTTCCTCATCTGCTGCAGTCTGCAGTTGGTTCAATTGAGTGCCATGTTGAAGATCTCTCGGAGGTGGGCCTGGCAAACTCATAGTTGGTTGTTGTTGCTGCTGCTGCTGAAGCAATTGCTGCATTTGACCAAACTGTGATGATGAAAGATCAACAGCCTGATTGTTTAAGGGTGGAAGATTCTGCTGTGGTCTGTATGAGTTGTCAGGCATGTAAGCGGTGCCTGATTGTCTAGGATCTTTTCCTGTGGGTGTAACCCCAGATTGTCTCTGCTGTCCAAGAAGTGACGAGGCTAACAATGCAAGTTGTTCTGATTGAAGAGGTGCTGAAATTGGTGTTTTTGCCTCCAGAGGAGGTCTGTTATTCCCATTTGAACGGATACTTGAAACTTCACCCCTGTAGAAGCTTGAACTTTCATGTCCTGTACTAGGCATGACCGGATTATATCCCTGAACCATTGCAGGATCATTTCTGCCAACGGATGATTGTGAGGTGATATTCTTAGCACCAGGATTCATGTTCTGCGTATCATGGGAAGACCAGTTCTGTCCCATGGCAGGGTACTGATTGACCATGTAATTATTCCTGTCTCCACTAAGTGGCTCCGAAAAGTTACCACCTGGGTGAAGAGAGCCTGGAAATGAAGCAGCTGGAGGTCCTGTATCTATGCCAGGAAAAGACATATTACTACTGGTTCCTGGCCTCTGAGTAGTTGAGTACGATGTAAGTGCAGAATTAGGCCCGGAAGGCGATATCGGCTTGGCAAACGATGTCATGCCCTGGAAACCGGTAATACTGCTTTCATTCTTCTCAGGCTGTTGGTGAAGAGACGCATAACTGGAACCAGTAGGTTCTAATCTCAAAACAACACCAGAGATGCTCAGTTTTCCTGGTACTTTAAGAACTTTCTCAGAGAAGTCTGAAGGAGGTACAAGAAACATAGTGGTCCTATCATCCAATTTCGCCACAGCAGCTCGCTGCTTCTCACCAAGATAATTCATGAATTCATTGTAAAATGCCATGTCAGGATCACTAGCTGGAACGAAGAAGACAACCCAAGAACCAGCTGCTTGATAGTAATGCTTCGCAAGCATGTCTAAACTAGTCCTTGCTGTGCAGTCTAAGAATACAGGTCTGCAGAATTGTGAACCATTGCAAACTCAATGGAAGAAAAAGAATTTAAGTTCTATACATAACACTGGGTGTAAAGTTCTCAATCTAAGAAGACAGCTCATTTTTTACTTAAAAGTGTATTTTGATCCCAAAAACCCTGTGAACAAATGTATAAAACAGAAATTTATAATTCTAAGATGAACGAGAAAGTAAGAACAAGTTTTGTGACTACTTAAGTACCATTCTAGAATTCTTCCCATGTACTTGATAACGTGAACAAAGATTTCCTACTCCATACAAGAGAAATGATGATTGCCTCCCCAAAGGGCAAGAAGGCGCAAAATTCAATCTCTGGATCTCCTTAAATTAGGTAAACCAGACTATTAACGCTATCCATTTTCTATCTCTGGCTTCTAAGATAAGAGATGCCCTAATCGAAAATTCACTTCTACATAACGAGGTTGTAAAACACTGAATTCTCCAAAGAGTGCACTATCAGAGTTCTATTACAATTCATTCTCGACCATATAAACGGAAAATGATTATATTTGACTTGAGCAAGCCAAAGTATTGCTCTTACAGCATCAATCACCTGAACACTGTACAAGGTCTTGTAGAAAGTTGCTCTAAAGTGATATTTACCTGAATTTTGAGCTTACCAATCCAACATTTTAAAGTTAATTCAAAAGCACATATTGGAAACTACAATTGTTATACAACATGAGCTCCATGCACTAAGTATGATTTTATCAGTTACAGCGGAGTATATTTGCACTTGTGATATTTCTGTGTGAGGAAGGGCTTCAAGTCAAATGTCTAGAGGGTAGAAGCCCTGCAGTTCGAAAAAGATTTCCAACTGGAAGTCGTCTATCAGTTTTTTATTTCAATAACTTGTGAGCTTTAGGGTCAGAAATTATGTCTATGGAAACATTTACCCCTGAAGCAAGTTATTACTTACAAGTTCATGTCTAGATGTTTGCCCACAGGAAAGCATCGAGCGCGACAGACAGCAGTTCCTCCCTTGGCTATTGTACCTTCCCATTTCCACTCAGTATTCATGGATGAGGGATGTGGTTCAGGAGTCAATCTTTTCTGCTCAGCATTTGAAGCCAATTGACCAGACCCCACCTTAAAACCATCAAAACGTGAATTCCAGCGTTCATTCTCCTCCGGATAAGGTAGATTCGAGTTCATCATCCGCTCAGGGATCTGTCTATGAACAAGAGATCCAGAATCAAAGTTTTTATCAAGAACCTCGGCTTGGGAAAACTCATGGTACCCTCTGTGTTTTGCTGGTTCCATATCAGTGAAAGGATATTCTGGAAGCTCATTTTCTGGAGGATAGGAGCTGGTCTTCAGTTTCTTAGCTTCATGAAAGACTAAAGGATCCTCAGGCAAGTCCCATGAATCATCATACAATGGATCTTGTCTAGGGAACCGCTGAGGAGAAAATTCACGTAAGTCTAAAACTCTTTTCCTTGGAGGACTACGTTGACTGTAAGCATTGTCCCCATGCCCCAGTTCGGAATCCAGAGCTGGAAATCTCCTCCTGTCAAGTTCACCATCTTCACCTGCCCATGAATTACCCCTTCTGCCAAAACCAGCAAGACGAGAATCACCAGGATCCATATCTGAGTTAAACCTTGGAGACCTCATGCCATGATCTCCAGAAGCATTACCAAAGTCCCTACGATGCCGAAGGTTCTCAGAAGAACCAATGGGCCCATATGATCTTAAATGTGAGGATGGTGAATCATTCATTGAGCTCCTCTCCTTGTTAGAGGTTCCAGATTCCGACCTCGCAAAACAAATATGTACACGAGGATTGCCAAATAATTTTCCTTGTAACGTTTCTTTGGCCCTGCAAGCTGCCATCACATTCTTGTATCGAACAAAGGCATAAGTTCTACCAGGAAATGCAGTAATCTTATCTATCTGTCCAAATGGGGAAAAGGCTTTTCGTAAAATGAATTCGTCCACTTTCAATTGTGCAGGAAACCCAATCCATAAGACCTCACTGGGTTCTCCACTCTTATCATTTAACCTTGATTTGTCCGGATGTGGTGGTACGTCAGGAGTAGAGTGGCGAGGCCTCAAGTCCCTTTGTGGAAGTGGAGATCGTCTTATCATGGGACGTTCATCTCGACGTGGAAAATACTCTTCATCCCGTGCTGGAGGTGATGATTTTTCCTGTGATATAAAACCCTATTTAGAGCAGAATTATCGCCATTTTTTCTCGATATATTTTTAAATTAAAAAACAAAAAACAAAAGAGAGGTGGATCTGCTGGCATATAGATTAACTTCTTCACCAGAAAGTAATAATTATACATGGTGAGTTGCAGTATCATTGTTGAGAAGTACAACACCAAGAGAAGGAACCCGTTAGTCGAAGAACATAGTAACACATTTCTCTAGTTGTACCTGCATTAAGCATCAATCAAAACCCTCAAAATATAAAACTGGTCTCAGTTCTTGCTGAAGGGCTTTCTTTCCATACTCTCCAATACAGTAATACTGCATTATCTTCACGAGGGTACTGTGATAATTGCAGCAAGAATCTGGAAGTAAGATGATGAAGTGACACATACGCAAACAAACATACATGCATATAAGACCTGACAAATGCAATCATCTAGATGGACATCAGTTTAACTACTATTTAAACAAGTTGGGAGTAGCTTAACTTCCACGCTCATATCGCCTACAAACAAGTTACAGGACAGCAACACAACCTCTGCACATATTAAAGGCACAATCTCCTAACTTCAAAAGAACATATTTCGAATACCTCAACACACCTATTTGCTCTTCCCTGGAGTATATCAATGGTGCACTTGGATAAACACCGTGGATGTAACCAATCACTAAGCTAAGCATCCATTTGACAACCTTCATCCTGCCACGAACTGGGAAAACCAGTTGGAGAAGCAGAGTGGGAATAAACAGCTAAGAGAAGCTTCTCTTCCCCTTTGCTGAGTGAAGCAATAGTGGTGATGTCAAGAAGCACAAAGTGAAAAAAGGCGCCAAGTTCCGCAAGAGCTCTAAGCTAAAAACGTTATTAACACTCTTTAGTGAAGAAAGCCATATGACGAGAATTGCATGTGCGTACGCAAAAACACATACACATGCATGCACGTATATATATATATATATATATATATATATATATATATATATATATATATATATATATATATATATATAAGAGAGATACTGCAAGTAAATAACCCGAACAACAATATATGGGTGAATTAACTTAAAAAAACTACAGTGAGTCAAATATAATGAAGAAAAATGATGTCAATCAAATCAAAACCATCTTATATTTCTGACTAGGATACAGAAATGCCGTTCTAAAAAGTTTGTCCATTGAATGGGCAGGAGATATAGGAGACATGTCTTAGGAAAAGCTCTTTTCACTGGGAAGTGGAAAAGATGGCAGCACTATTAGGACCTCAACCAAGTACACTTAGATAACACTGCACAGAAGTGGAAAAGTTACACCGAAGAAGATGAGGATCATGGTCACTTGCATATTAGTGGCAACGAAAAATCCTCAAAAATGAGGAAACAATCTGTACATCTTGTAAGTCAAACTTGTGCTGTTCTTCGAATTGGAATTTCCGAAGAGAAAACGAAAAGAATAAAAATGATTCCATTAAAACCTCCCTATAAGCAATTCGGAAACAACAATTCATGCAAAACAAGATCTCAACTAAATTGCTTAACTTCTAACCTGCAAACAAAACAAGAAAATTGGGATCCTAATAATCATTAAGTGGCATGAAGCATGCACATAAAACAGCACAATTAAACACGGGCATGACTCCAGAAATCACTTAATACGCAAAACCTACCTGAAAAAGGATAATGGTTTGGGCAGCTTAGAAACTCAAATAGCATACGAGCCTTATTCTGGCTAGTCAGGTTCAACCATTTAAAGAAAGTATAGGCCTGAGACCGGTCATGTTTATTGACAGATAACGCATATCCCTCATATACTAGTCAGTGACACATCTAACTCATGTACTAGTCATCCAGGGTCACCTGAAAAGAGACATCGAGTGGAGCTCGAGGAAATAGCAAGAGTGGAAGAAATTTCATGTAGATGTTTGTGACTTCAGCAAGGGGATAAAAATATAAGGCTCTTTCTAAGAATGGCTAATGCCCATAAAAGATATAACTCTTTTAATAGAATAGAAATAAGGGGAACTATTAGAAGATGCAAAAGTGATAAAGGAGCACATACTGGAATTTGTTCCAATTTGTTCAAGGAAGCGGAGCACGGGAAACCAGATAGGAATAATGACAGTTTGACTCGGATACCATGATAAGAAATGGATCTTGGGTCTAACTCAACCCCAAAATCTAGCTCATGAGGTAAGAATCGCTCAAAACCACCCTCGTTGCAATCAGGGCAGTAACAGATCTTCATAGAACAACTTATTTTCAAACAATATTTAATGAAACATTCGAGAGCTAGCAGATAAGTTTGAGCTGCAAGGTTGAACAACTGAAACAAGGTATCTAGAAATACTACTTGGCGCAAAATACAAGACAATAATACATGAAAGAGTCCATTGAAAAATGTGAAAAAGGCTAACCACGTGGAAGAAAAAAAAATCTCTTTTTGAGAAAAATTGTCATTGGTAAATAGTGTGTTTTATAGCATCCCAGCATACCTGATGTCATTAATTCCCACTCCGTCCAAGATAGAAAAGGGTGAATACAGTAAGGTTAGGATGACGCCAAGTCGCCATGCCCCTTATGCCCTGCACAACACACATGTTTTATAGCATCCCAGCATACTTGGTGTCATTAATTCCTATTCCGTCCAAGATAGAAAAGGGAGAGTAGAATAAGGTTAGGATGACGTCAAGTCATCATGCCCCTTATGCCCTGTGCAACACACATGCCATCATGGCTGCCGCAAGGTAGAAAAGAATGCTTTATATAAACATCTCAATGTCAAATATAAAATGAATGAGGAGAAGAATCAAGGAGACGAGCTTCCTAAACGAGAAAAATCGTGATGGAAAAAGTGTGAGGAGAATTCTAAACTCGAGATATGCCAAATAAAAGTCCCTGAGATGGTACTGATTTAGGTCATCATATATTTTTCTATCAATTGAAGTTATTATGCTAACGGATTAAATTTCTTCATAATGCCTTTAGGGGTTGTTCCAAGACTCTTTTAGAGTGATGTCCTAGGGAAAGGAAATCAAGAAGGACGAAAGATACATCTGATTAAATGGGAAAAGTGATGCAATGTAAAGAGGATGAGAAATTAGGATTAAGGAATCTCAGGCTTCACGAAAGCCTCCTATTTAAATGGCTTTGGAGATAGAATAATGGAAAAAATAAGCATTGCAAAGAGGTCATCAAATAAAAATAAGTGCACAATATCCATAGAGTACTTCTCCAACTCACGCTCCACATGGATTTCATTCTAAAAATGTATTTGTAGTTTTCGAGATGAGTTTGAGAAGGGGAAAAAAATATTGAAAGTTGGTGATGGAAGGAATCAAAATTTAGGAAGAAAAATGGTATGGGATACCGAGGTTTAGGAGGAATTTTCATGACTAGAAGTAGAAAATTTTCAAAACTTAGTCGATTTATTTAACAAAGACAACACGTCAGAGGATAACCACCATGATGTATGGAGGTTGGGGTGGGGAGCAATGGAGTATTCTTGGTTAATTCATATTATGAGAAGCTCCGGGTACGGAGGAGGCTTCCTTCCATATAGATCTATTTAGATCACTAAGGTATCCGAAAAGGTGTGCTTTTTCACTTGGCTAGGAGTAAGAGAGGTAATCTAGACCTAAGTTGCTCGGACTCGAGTGCGGGTGTCTTATACGGGTGCAGATCTAGAGGTCGAATCTTTCATGATCAAAATCTTATGATCCGGGAATACGAATCTAGGTACGGATACGGGTGGGGAGATTTGACTAAAAATAATTCAAATATCTAAAAATAAAGTTATAAAATATGTCTAAATTATGAAAAGATTATGTGAAAAACATACAAGGTATTTTGACAAGGAGAATATATTGATCAAGAGGAGAAACCGAGAATGAGATTAAAGGAAAAGGCCTGACATAAAAATTTCTATGTAAAAGGTACTCCATTTTGTTCAATTTCACTCTAACTTTTGTTTTAATTTAAAAAATCAGTGTATTTGTCCTGAATTTCTCCGTCGACTTTGGTCAAAGTACCCAAAATCGGTTGATCAGATCCGGTAGGGATCTTACACTTACACAAGTCATGTCAACACGGGTGTAGCCCCCAAAGTGAAAAGTCCGAGCAACATAGATCTTGACAGCAGTGAATATAATAATGAGGAAGGTTAAGTACATCATTTGGTGCTTTATATAAGCGAGTCGAGTGAAGACGTTGACAATCTCCGCGTTCATTGTTTGATATCCTCGAGGTTATGGTGGGCAATGTTTTCAAAGGCTTATTTAAGGCGCGCTTAAGCCCTGAAGCTTAGAAAAGCTCAATGAGGGTGATACGCCTTGCCTAAGCTGGTGTAGGCAAGGTACTAAGGCATGCGTCTTATTACCCACGAGTTCTATCTTGAATCAAGTGATACTAAAAAATAACAATGATCGGCAAATAAGTGTATTAGTTGTAACGGAAAACATTATAAGTGAATTTGTTACCTTTTTTCTTGAATTAACAATAACAACAACAACAACAACAACAAAAAACCCAGTGAATTTCCACAAGTGGTGTCTGGGGAGGGTAGTGTGTACGCAGACCTTACTCCTACTCTGGGAGGACAGAGAGGTTGTTTACGATAGACCCTCGACTAAAGAAAACATGGAATGAAGCAGTAGCGACAAGTAGTAGCAACGGTAAGATACTAACAAAACCGAAGCGAATGATAACAATAAAACAGTAGGTAGTAATAGCAATCTTAAAATAAAATGGATACCATATTAACACTAATACTACCGGTCTGAGAAAGAAAAAGAAAAACGCTCGACTACTTAATAACATTCTACCCTAATTTTCTTGAATTACACATATTTATTACTATCCATCATTGTGCTTTTTTTTACTAAACCCTACACTTTAATTTCTCTTTGCGCTTAAAGCCCAAATAGACCCTAAGCGCTTTTTAGAGCTTTTCGCCTTTGACAACACTGATGGTGCGATATTTTGAGATAGTTCGGAATACCTTAAGTGATGCCAACACTCTAAATGAAGAAATGCTTTGTTGGAACTTAGGTAGATCAAAGAGAGGACGCATAGCGTGCAATGTTGCTCTACTAGCACTTATGTGGGTCGTTTGGCGAAAAATAGAGGAGAGCTTTTATTCCTTATTTCAACTTTGTACAATCATGGAAACCTTTTATTCTTTATTTCCTTTTGGTGCACCCATGAGGTTCCTTTATGTATTGAAGAAGATTGTGTGTCGTTCATTGAAAGCCTATTTTATTTTATTTTCTACCTTCAGGAACATTTCTTGTATTTCTTGTATATTGGAATTTTTTGTGCCCAAATGTAAATAAAATTATATAAGTGTAGCAAAAAATGGGTAGGGTAGAATACCTTAGCAGAAATATTCCCTAATTTGTACAGCCTCGTGGTTAACAGAAATTGTTGCATTGCAGATTGCTAGTTGGAATTTCCAATTTAAAAGAGATTTTAATGATTGGGCCATCCGGCAGTTGAACGATTAAAAGACCTGCTTGGAATGGTTGAAGGAGTTATTCCACAGGACACACAATGAAACTATTGTGCTGGACAGGTAAAAAACTTTCTACGAAGTCCCATTACGAACTACTGGCGAGGAATTCCACTAGATACTGCATGGCCATGGAAGAACATAAACCTTTTTCTCTATTTTTACATGGTAATGGTTACCTTAGTTTTGTCAAAAGAAAAAAAAAATCCTCTAGGCAAAGTACAGAATGGCTATGGAAGATAATCTGGAAACAAAATGCTACAAGCAAGGTAGCATGTTTTGGATGGATAAATTGCACATCAAACTTGTGTGACACAGGAAAATTTGCAAAAAGAGAGCCTTAAACTTATGCAGTTGGTGCTGCTTATGCAAAGAGAACTCGGAAATTGTGAATCATTTGTTGACATTGTAAATATGTACATATGTCTGGAAGATTTGGTAATTACTCAAAAAACATGTCTGGCAGATTTGGTGTATGTTCCTAAATCTTTATGGGATTCAATGGGTAATGCCAGGTAACCTAAGATAAGTATTGAGCAGCTGGCACGGGCAGCGAATAAGGAAGGAGCGGAAGCTGATACGGAAAACCATCTCTTTGTGTATTCTATGGACAATTTGGCCTAGAGAGATCACATAGGCGCGTGAAGCTAGGTAGGAGAATGCTATCTTTATGGGATTCAATGGGTAATGCCAGGTAACCTAAGATAAGTATTGAGCAGCTGGCACGGGCAGCGAATAAGGAAGGAGCGGAAGCTGATACGGAAAACCATCTCTTTGTGTATTCTATGGACAATTTGGCCTAGAGAGATCACATAGGCGCGTGAAGCTAGGTAGGAGAATGCTATCTTTATGGGATTCAATGGGTAATGCCAGGTAACCTAAGATAAGTATTGAGCAGCTGGCACGGGCAGCGAATAAGGAAGGAGCGGAAGCTGATACGGAAAACCATCTCTTTGTGTATTCTATGGACAATTTGGCCCAGAGAGATCACATAGGTGCGTGAAGCTAGGTAGGAGAATGCTACTTTAGTTAAATATAGATCTATCCAGAATCTGAAAATTTTGGTATAGGGCTCCTTTTGTAAATGATATAGCAATAATGTTGATTTCATGGAATCTCTACACCGATAAGATTCAAATCCAGCAAACTTCTGTACTTCCTCAGTACCAAATTTATGAAGAAAGAAAAATCTGTGAACTCAATATTAGAAATACATCATGCTCTGATTTGGTCTTACTATACCAGAAGAATTTGATGCATGCCGAGTTTTCATCTTGTAATTCTGTCTCGACATGATATAAGAACCTCTCTAGGGAATTTAAGATAGCCAGAAATAGGCACAAACCAGTTGCTAGTGGAAATAACTGGAAAGTGAGAGGGTGAGAGACACCTAGGGAACAGGGGTCAGATGAAACGGATGAGTACCAGCAGCTAACACTGTCCCCTGTCCCCCAAAGGAAAAAAATGAAAAATCAGAAAGAAGATGGTGCTCTAGAAATATCACAGAACACTAACAACTTTCGTACGTTGAAGTGCGTCGTAAGTGAGTCGACGTAAGCTCAGCGAGCAAGAATAATCTCAATTTCATAAGTGTTTAAAACCATGAACAACACATGTTGGACGTTTTAGAAGTTAAACGAATCGAAAAATATAAGTTTCGTCGAAAGTCGGCAAAAGTTATTGCAATTTACGTTCATAAGTTTACTGAAATTTGGGTCTAATGTCACTGAGCTTTTCTCCCAATATAATTGGAGTTACGGGGTTATCCACCCACCAAATTGAAGGTTTATGAGTCCAGTTTCCAACGAAACCGTTTGTCCATACGACGCCGGAGTAGAGAGAGATTCGCGAACCGCGAGACTGCAGCCCCCTTTGGGACGCACATAGACGGTGGAAACTTATCCAATTATATATAAACGGTGGAGACCCCATTTAACCTCACTTTTCAACCAAAACTGATCCTCACCCTCTTCAAACACTCCCAAGGCAGTTCCCCATTCAAGTGAAGTTCTCCAAGGTTGAGAAGTGATTTCTCCTTTAAAAAATTTGTGATGTTAGTTTAGCTAGTTCTTCCTTTGGTGTTGTGGAATTGAAGTTATTTTAAGTCGAAGCAAGGCATAAGTGGGCTGATTCTTGTCGTCCAAGGTAAGAAAATCATTCTTCTCCATGTATTTGAGCTTAATAGAGCTTTAGATGGGTTGGATAGCGATGAAATTGCAAATAGAGGTAGCTACGTTGAAGTTGGGTTCAGGGTGTTGTGTGACGTTTTGAGGGGTTGTTCTTGTTGTTCATGTGCTGGACATATAGTTGTTGATTGTTGTTGTGTTGATTGTTGTTGTGTTGATGTTGTTCTTGACTTGAGGGATGTAAAAGAACGGGGGAGATGCTGTCCGACTTGCTGTAAATCAAGCTTGTTGCTCATTTATTAGTTAGCAATCCTTGTTGATGCTAGTGTTGTTTTATTTGTTGTGTGACGTGTTGGGACTGGTTTTGGGGTATGTATATTTATGTGTTGTTGATGGTGTAATGAGGATTAGACGGGAGTTAGGCAAAGATATACATTGTAGAATCAATTTATAGAGTGGATTGCGCCATCGTCGGCTAGTTGTTATGCTTCTCTTCATTAATAGTAGTATTGTTTCTTGTGTAGCTTGATTTTTGGAGAAAGTTGGTTCCATCATTACCGACTCGCCGTGGAGAGGTCGGCTTAGAGGTATGTAAGGCTATTCGTTATCCTCTTCCTAGGCATGGATCTATAGTGAGTTTCCCCTCCAGAAAAGTGAGTTCCAAAATGAAATGCTTAGAAATGTTATACTCGTGTATTTAACAGCCCCCTATGTTCTTAATTGATGTCGCCCTGATAGAATGTGTTTCATATAGCTCTTTACAACCCATGTTCTTTTCCAGAGTGTAATTGAGCTACAATGTTTCCCTCGTAAAAACCTCCTTAGTATAACGACCTTTAATGCGAGTTGTTCTACTCATGTATTAGCTAGTTGCATGCGTTCCTTACTTGAGATTGCCCCGACATCACGAGTTCCATATATTCAGTAGTAATCCCTTGTTTCTGTCCAACAATGCATATGAACTACAACAGCTCCCTCGTAAGTATTCATATATCAAAACGACCACTGTTAAGGGTTGTTGTACTCGTGCCTTTAGTAGCCCGTACATGCCTTAAGTGGTAGCACCTTGGTCCAGTTTCAAATGTTTGTCAGTAGCTTCTTATCCTAATTAGAATGCATCTATGAGCTAAAGTGACTTCCTTATGAGGACTCTGGTATCATGACGACACAAGTTGGCACTATGTGAGCTGTTTGTTGTAGACGATTGTAGAAATGATGAGATTGTCTTTTGTTGATAGTTATTGCTTGTAGGATGATTTGATTACCTTAGTAGAAGTGGTATGAGAACTCTACTTGTTGAGGCATGTTGTTGGTACGATAGATACGTACAGCAGACAGGTCTAGTGACCTAGTAGTACATGAGTGCTAGCCTGGAAGATACGAGCATGATAGCCCGATAGATGACGGATAAGCCAGTCCAGAAGTACCGGCTTATTAGTCGAGTATGAGATGATAGTACCGGATCACAAGCAGGGAAAGTACAGAATTATGAGTCTGGTAGCTAGCACATAAGTACGAGACAATACGAGTAGTTAGCATTTCAGTTTTATGTGTTCGTGTGACTGACGTATGATAGACTAGACATGGTATAAGTTGTGAGATGTTGATACAGAAAATTTAGGAAGACAAAGCTACATAGCAATGCTACGGGTCCCGTTTGGTAATGCTATGGTATATGACCTTCTAGACTTACCGTATGATGTGAGCTCTGATCTCCAGGTGATTTGACCATTGTTTTATCTAGTTATCTTCCTTCGGGATTCTTTTATTTGATTGCAATACTTATTTATGATTATTCAGTTGCCTTACATACTTGGTACATTATTTCGTACTAACATCCCTTTGACCGGGACGCAGCATTTCATGTTGCAGGTTCATGTAGGCAGTTTGACGGACTACCCATAATAAATAATTTCAGTTCCATTTGTTCATCGGTAGACTCCATATCATCCGGAGTGTAGCCGAGCCTAGAAGTCCTTATCTTTTGATTTTATACATAGACTTATGGGTAGGCCAGGGCCCTGTCCCGACTATGTTATGTCTGTCAGATGTTCTTAGAGGCTTTTGTAGACGTATGTTTACATGTGGTCAGTTACCATACGCTAGACAGTTGTCCGTGTTGGTTGAGGCCTTGCAGGCCCGTGTGTTGATATTTATATATATACATGTGTGTGTGTTTGGGATTTTGTGATTGCAGGTGTTGCAAATGTGGTAAGTTTACTGGTTGTACGGAATGGGTCGCTCACGTACGTAAGACATTAAGTGCATGTTCACCTCACCTAGGTTGGGGTGTGACAGCAATATGGTGCAGGCGGATTAAACATCTTCATATGTAGTTGTCTTAAATACATATGGCACCAAGCAGTACACCTATATAGCCCCTAGGATTTTGTCCTTGATGAAATAAGTCCTGGTCAGGAGGGCTTGTAGCCTCAAGTGCTCCTAAAAAGATCACACAATGGTACAAGTGATTAATCCCAAAAGAGAAGTATCAAAACCTCATCTTAGACAAATCTGACAGTTGAGCACCTTTGAAACAATAAAACAGACTACAAATCCTGTTTCTGATTAAATAATTAAATAATTATGTTATCAAGTGGTGCAAATTCATAAGCATTATTTTGGAATCACTGATGCCTTAGACCCCCAATGTCATGGAAATCAACTGGTATCATTTTCCAAAGTTGGCCACACAGCAGCATGAGAATTAGACAGCATAAATACATAGGTGGAATATAATACTTGACCTTTATGCATGGCGGCAACTTGGATCTTATATTCTTTAGATGCCCAGTTTATCAGTCTGGCTGTAAACGGAAGAGGTTAGTTCACAACCCTGGAAGTCGAAGACGAAGCCAGGAAGGCAGCTATAGAGCAGCAAATAAAGAAGAGATTTAGGCAACTGAGAGTCAATTCCAGTAGACTTATTGGAAGGTCCCATTGACGTGCATCCAGTGGAATTAACAACAATAGCAACAACAAACTCAGTATGTTCCCAACAGGTGGGGTCTGGATAGGGTAGTCTGTATGCAGACCTTACCCCTACCTAATGCAGGTAGAGAGGCTGTTTCGAATAGACCCTCGGCTCAGGAAGGATAGTAAGAAGAAGAGGAAAGCAATAAAGGAAGAGAGAAGGAAGAGAGAAGGAAGAGAAAAGAAAAAGGGGGAGATAAGGGATAAGTGGTACCAAACAATAGCAACAGGGAATACAATACCTGAGGCGAACAAAAACACATAACACAAAAAAAAATCTAAGAATATGAAGGGACATGCGTGCTATTAAGACTATCGGTGAGCAACTAAAAACTACCCACTAACCTTCTACCTTAATCCTCGACCTCCACACCCTCCTATCAAGGGTCATGTCCTCAGTGAGCTGAAGCAACGTCGTGTCCTGTCTAATCACCTCTTCCCAGTACTTCTTCGGCCTACCTCGATCTCTTCTCAAACTCGCCATGGCCAACCTCTCACACCTCCTAACAGGAGCATCAATGCTTCTTTTCTTAACATGTCTGAACCATCTTCGCCTCGACTCCCGCATCTAGTCCGGAGGCTACTCACACTCTGCTCAGATAGCTTCATTCTTAATCTTATTCTCCTGGTACACCCACATATCCATCTCATCATCCTCATCTATGCTACTTTCATCTTCTGCACATGGGAGTTCTTGACTGGCCAACACTCAGCCTCATACAGCATAGTCGGTCGAACCACCACTCTATAAAACTACTCAAGTCTTGGCGGCATATTCTTATCACATAAAACACCGGAAGTGAGCCTCCATTTCATCAATCCCGCTCTGACGCGATGTGCGACATCTTCGTCAATCTCCCCGTTACCTTGGATAATAGACCCGAGATACTTAAAACTAGTTCTCTTGGGGAACATTCATTATAATTGACCTAGAAATTCGCCAATTATGAGTTGGGTCCAGCCGGTAGCAGAAACATGCTTCCACTTGTTCCTAGATTGTGACGCTAATTTGGGATAAAACGGTCCAGTCCGCAAGACCATGAACGTATAAAAATAGCCACGCCCCTAGACCAACATCATGATGGACATATAAAAATACGCACGCCCAATTCAGTGAACCTCTAGAAGAGCGAAGTAGAATCATCTCATCCAAACAAAGCATGTAAATATTTCAAGAGCTGACCAAAGAGATGGAGACAAACTCATTTAATGTTATATTTAAGGAAATTCTTTATGTATATTCTTTTGCTTAGTAATCAGGATTAATTAAATTCAAACATGTAGTACGCAAAGTAATTCAAACGCCTTACATGCAAATAGGTATAAATGGATCGCCTTCTCCGGAGGAGCTGACAGAAGTAGGAACAACTTAGTGAGCAGCAGTCATTCATTTTGCTCAATTGATGATACTCTCTGTTTGAGACTATAATGTCAATAAGTTATACTTCAGCCATGTACTGGCTTCTATTTGCATCTTAGCATCTATGTATGGTTGGCAGCTGTAAAATTTTCTGAATTAAGAAAATTTCACTTTTCCTGAAAATATTATAGCTAATTATCCAACTCTTCAGTCTTACTTCTATAATTTTGTTTCCAGAAGCAGGGGGAGTTTGCCTCAAGATCGGTACTTTCTGAATACAGATTAAGTTAGATCACAGAACACCATAGGAAGAGATAATTGTGTCACAGTTTCAAAGCATTCAAGTAGGTCACATAAGAGAACAGCTGCTTATTTTCACATCAATGACCACCAGTCATTCAGGTCATGTAGGTGAATTTGATGTATGATGGAACACATCCTGAAAGAAAATTGAGAAACCTTTCTTATCAGCTGATGAACTACCAGGTTCAAGTGTTCAACTGAGGAATGCTCTGTAGAATGTCGTGTCATACACTTTAATTCAGATACATCACTCACAGTTCTGGATGGTCTTTTGATCAGTTTGTTTCGTTAGGTGCTTATTCAGTCCAAACATATGGTTGAGAATGAGAATCCTTATCACTTGGGTTGTTGCAGTGTCAATCACTGACACCATTATGATCGAAGAATTGGGGTTTACTGTGTTGGAGAGAATTCTAGAAAAGCTAATCTGTGTTTCCTCTTAATTTGGTTCACTGATTCAAAAAGGTAAGAAAGATGAAAACAGTTGTAATTCTACTTTGTGGCTTTTGAAGGCACTGCACCTGAGATGTGAAGTATAAATGAGATGTAGCTCATAGGAATTTATTTAATTGTGAAGCCATGATAATAGTAGTTTGAACTGGATCACAACTCAGAAACCATGCAATTTAATAAATTTTCGTGATGAGAATTCTGATAATTCTGATATTAATAGCCTTTTATTATGGAGATGTGTTGCCAATGTAATTTTAACTGAAAATAGCAGTAAGATGCGGATGGTTAATTTCATCTCTGGAAAACTAACAGGCCTACATGATGGTCCCTCAATCCCAACTGCATTCCATACAGAAAGGCCTTAGCAATAGATGTTTTCCTGCTTGAACAGGATCTAATTTTGATTGTTTGCTCTCACCTTATATCACATACTGCAAATACTGTTGCCAATTCCAAAAGGCAACTGAAGATGAATAGCAAAAGGAACAGGAAAAGGAAAAGGAAACAATTTACTAAATGCTAGCTTTTTGCTTTGTCATGGCAAACTAATAAGTCATACTTTTGCAAAATGGAACAAGGTCAGTATCTCAAAAACAGGTCCAGATTTATGCTCTGCCTTGGAGACAAATCATCTCTTAAATGCATATGAATAAGAAAGAAACATGTGCATTCAAACACTCGCAAATGCGTATGGTGGTGCTGCTGCTGCTGCACCAGTATGAAGTTTGTGAGGTGCTACCTAATGCAGCTTGGACTATCCTAGAACAAAAGGAGTCATCTAAAATTATGACTTAACAGATAAATGCTGCCACTGAGCAGCTGCATGGTCCAGGTCAATTGCGGCACTAAGCAGCCGAGGTTGATTGAAAAGAGAGTCCACCTGTCCTTTAACACATCCAATGAATTGACACCAGCATCTATGCTCTCACTGGTTATTAATGAGCAAAAGTGCAAAAAGAAATGCATAGTTGGATACTCCACATGACCCTGATGGCATTTTACAGTGATAAAAAAAAAGACATTGCGCAAGGAGCTCGCTTCCTGATAACTGATTTTCATGGAAACAGAGTAAAGGAGACCAAAATGGAAGGACCTTGTGGCCATTGTTTACTCAGATGATCCATAACTTGTGGATTAAAGAACGCACATGGTGTGGTGTAAAACTTCTCCTGAATCCTGTGATATTTCTCGTCACTCCCTACCCTCACAAATTAAAGCTACAAGATTGCTTGAGGGAGCAAAATACAAGGACATTCTAATATTTCCGAATTGCTAATGCCACAGGACAATCCCTGCTAAGTCACTGTCATATTCTGCATGTTTGCAAAAGATTCGTGGAAATTTAATCTGCTGAAAATTTCGTGGAATTGTCTTTAGATTCTCCATGTCATATAGGTATTGGATTTCATTTCTCCTTCCCTTTTTTGGGTCAATTCTCCTTTGGTTTCAGATGATTAAATGTTTGACTACTTTAACCAATTGTTACAATTTTTCCATCTTTTTTTTGTGTGTGTGTGTGAGGGGGAAGCAAACAACTGTTATGATCTGTAGTGTTAGTGACTTAGTGTAAGTTGTTTAAGAGCTTTGAATTTTCCTAATTGATTACTAATCATTTGCTCAGGATAGAGTGCAAACTTCTGAACTAGTCAAAAGAGGCTGAAATACACTGGGTGGTGTATGGTTGACAGTGGATGGACGGGGCCATGCTTGGCATATGAAGGAATTGGACCCCTTAGGGACACACAGTACTCACCACACCCCCTCCCCCCCACGAGATAAATACACTCCACAAGTCCCGTTCATAGGTAATTTTTGATCTTTTATAGAAGGATATCATGCAGGAGTTATTGTACAAATTATACCAGATTGCTGCTCATTTGAAATATTGCTCGCTTTTGGAGGTTGCTGAAACAACATTTGCGAATATTTGTGTTTAGACTGTTGAACTTCTACTATTTTCCTTGGCCCAATGGTTAACTGCTGAGGTTTCACCACTTGCCTTAGTCTGGTGGTTAAGTCTTCCATAAGATTCTAGACAATTACACCCATGTTTATACATCTACTTTTAATGTTCGGATTGTTTCTGCTTATATTAGTCTAGTTTACAGTTCAGCCCATGCCTACAAATCGAGTTACAGAAGCACTAAGTGCACCGTACTTCCTAGCCTCTGAAATAAATTCTCAAGACCTTCTGCTTCCACAACAATACTGTACATATAATGCTGCCATGAGGAGTCCAGTATCCTGATTATTGAGTGTAAGCAGATAGGATGGCAAATGGAAGATCAGGATCCAGATCAAACTTGGATGGTTGAATTAAAAATAACAACAAACGTTTACGAGTAAGAAAACGCATTTCATAGAAACTTTGTACGGAAAAGTATAGCAGTATCAAGTGCTCTGCCGAGAATTTTCTATGTGCAGACAACAACGTCACAAGGAAAATTAGGCAAAGGTTGACAAGACTAACCGCCTTTGTAAACTCAATCCTAAGTGGATTGCCAGCAACAGCATAACCTTGGAGATGTCTTATAGCAGCAAAAGCCCCTTCCTCGTCTCTGAAATTAACGAAAGCATAGCTTCGACCTGGTTGAAATGCCACACTTTCCAGGTCTCCAAAACGTAAGAAGTGATCGGCCAATGTACTTTCCGAAAGACTATGAGATAGATTTCCCACCCAAAGATGTCTGGAAGGGGGATTTTCGCGACCATGATGACTCTTCTCTTCAGATCTTGGATGATGATCCCTGCGATATCTATCTCTCCCTCCTCTGCCAGTCTGCAAAAGAACCATGTAAAATTTATAAGCCAGATTTCATGGAAAAGAAATTTTTTTTTATTAAAGTGGTGTCCATGCCAACTTGCCCACACCGAGACTATTTCACTGGGTACCTACTACCTCCTACCAGCACATGTAGCAGGTAACTATGCCTACCGGCAGATGTGAAGAAATCACCTAACAAATATTATCGTAATGAAAGGGCACAAATTGAACTGAATGGGTACTGATGATTCATGGAACCAACCCCAACTACCTTGGGGTCAAGGCTTACTTGTTTTATTAAAATAGCATGTAACACACAAAAGAAATTGTACTAAAAATAATTCAACAAAACATACAAAAACCCTAATGAACTAATGGCAATGCTCCAACTAACTTTTATGAGCAAATTCAGCAAGGAAACAAAAAATAATTCAACTCTATACACCAAAATAAACAAAAGCACAAATAAACTAATGGGAATGCTAAAATAAAAACAAAATACATAATAATATCAACTACGTCGGGTAACTGAAATAGATAAGTTTTTCAGAGAAGAAATTTACCGACATATGTAGATTGGAACGAACTGAAGAATTGCAGTTTTACGGCATAAACTCTTGTAAGAGAGAACACAAAGAGGGTGACTGGATTAGGGTTTGAGCAATATGGGATAAATCACCGGCGAATCGAGTCGGACCAAGTATCCGAAGATGGGTGGGTCGTGGTACTGGTACGTGGCCTCCTTTTTGAGCAAATGTTATTCCATCCCTCAATGGCTAAATCACATTATTTTACTATAATATATTAAAGTTAAATATACTAACTAACGGTGTGTTTGGTATTAAGGAAAATATTTTACGCAAAATATTTTTTAATTTTCTCATATTTTGTTAGATTAAATGTTTTAAAAAATATTTTTTTTATGAACTCATTTCCTCCAATTGAGGAAAAATATTTTTCTTATAAAGAGGAGAGAAAATATTTTCCAAAACTTCTTCTCAACATTCCCCACACTTACCAACTCACCCCACGCCCACCCACCTAACCCTAGCCCTCTCTCCAAAAAGACTTTTTTTTTAAAAATTTAGTTTTTTCATTTTTTTTGCACCCCCACCCCAACCCACTCCCAGACCCACCCCAACACAAAAAAATCTTTACTTTTTTTNCCCCCCCCCCCCCCCCCCGGGGGCTCAGAAAAAAATATTTTTTTTATATATTTTCAGTTTTAGTTTTTTCATCTCTCGGTTTACAGGTTCGAAATTTTACAAGTTTCAAAGTTATGAGTTCGGATGTTTATGTGTTTGGAAGTTTACAAGTTTAGAAATTATAAAGTTTACGGGTTCGAAATTTTGCGATTTTAAAAGTTTAGCGGTTCGGAAGTTTATGAAATTTGTCGATTCGGAAGGTTGTTGGTTCGAAAATTTACGGCTTCATATTTATTGTATCTAAATTATTTATGAATACTCTTGAAAAGTTATTTTCTTTAATTTGCGTACCAAACACCGAAAAATGAATAAAATTACTACTTGTTTTCCAAGAAAATATTTTTTTGAAAAATATTTCCACAAAAAATATTTTTCGTTATACCAAACACACCCTAAAAGTGTTGATCAATTGTTGAATTAAAGTAGTTCTACTTCTACTATATAGAATATAGAATAAAGATTTTATATTTGACATATGTGCTTAATGTCAATTTATATTAGGTTTGAGGCAACACTTTTGTATTCCATGTTTTGACGTCGTGGTTGTTCATTGCGTCTAGGGGTGTATATGGACCGGGCTGGTTCGATTTTTATCAAAACCAAACTAAACTAACTACATTAGTTTGGATTGGTTCGATTTTGTCGGGTTTTCAGGTATTTTGTTACTTGCATATTATTTCAATCTTACTTTGTTAAATATTTGATAAGTAAATATCTATTTAGTAAAAATATAACAAACTGACAAATATATTATCAATTAAAATAAGGAGAATTCCGTTAGTAACACATAATAGTTATTTTTTTAGTCGGCTGACAATAATTTTTCGTTGATATACACTTTTAGGTTAATCGAATTTAGTAATTAAACATAAAAATCAATATGATACCTAAATATTAATAATCATTTCACATTCGAAAAAGATATAAGAATTTAATAGAACTTAACATATGATATGAATATGGAAGAACAAAGAGATAGACACATTTCATTAACACTTGATAAGAAAATGATCATACAACCCATTATTTAAGGTCAATAAATATGGAGCACTTCATATTCTATTAAAATTTATATCCTGCAAGAGAATCCTAAATATTTTTAGACACTTTTTAAAGAAAATTCTATATAAAAATTATATATTTATATGTCATGTTGGTTCAGTTGTTTTTACTCAATACCAAACCAAACCTAGTTGAATTTTAATCGGTTTAGTTTAACTTTTTGATTTGATACGTTTTTTCGGTTCGATTTGTACATCCCTAATTACGTCAAACAAAGAAGCAATTTTACTATTGTAGGGAAAAGAAAATTCAATTTACTTTTGTTCCTTGATAACTTCACCTTACTCCCCATTTCTCCCATTTTTTATAGTTGGCTGGTGCTTTTAAATGAGCGTAATTCGAATATTACGTTTTCTGGACCATACCATTCACAAATAATTAAAAATAAATTTAAACTTCAAAAGACATTAATTAATATTTTTTTAGTATTCTAGGTTATTCCACCGATTTTCTATAATAAAAGGACAAAAAGATCGTTCACAGTCCATGTGATAATACCAAGTTGCTACTTCTAACTACGGAACAAGAATAGAAATAAACTTTGAGTTGTATCTAAAATTTTAAAAAGCTTCAAGATACAAACTATTGCGGCTGAATTAAGATAATTAATATCTCGTACAAATATTCCAATGTTAATTTTTTTTAAAAGAATAGATAACTCATGCAATTGTTAGAGGTTATCTCAAATATAGAGCTGTCAAAACGGGTTAGCCCAGCCCAATCCAGTTTAAGTCTTGTGGACTTTTAAATTTGGTGGCCTATGACGGATCGGCCCGTCATCGAAATGGGCCTTAAAATGGCCAGTCCAACCCAGCACTAAGAGGGTCGGGGGCTACGGCAGATCGGCCTTTCAACTTTTTTAGAAAAAAATTCTTTAAATATTTCTTCGTGACATAGTCGCTTAATCACGTAAATAACTTTTGTTTGCTTAGTGCATACGGTTAAAATTGGGTCCACCTGATTTTACTATTTGATTGAGATCAGGATGTTGCGTCGAAGGCCGACCTCGATTAAATCACGAGGATAAGGCACCGAGTTCAGGAGCGAAGTATCTGTCGAGATCGAGGTTGGTAACAACCGGAGCCAAGTGAGACATGCACCGAGTAAGATCGGAGACAGCACAATAACGGAAAAGCGAGATATCTGATGTGTGGCTAGATTCATCGTTTAACGCATTATGTGCCTTACATTTTATGTGCGTTAATGGTAAAAATACACCTCGTTTGAGCATAATGGAGTCTATTTCATGTTCAGGTGAATTGGAGATGGAAGCCGAGCTAAATGGATGCATAAACGTCAAAAATACGCTCAAGAGTCAAAAAGGAGTGAACCTGGCTATAGCCAGGCGTTTGGGCTGTAAAGTCTGGTCATACAAGGCGTTAGCCGGGCGTTTGGGTTGTAACGCCTGGTATGCCCAGGCGTTTGATGGGTGTTTGGGCTGTAACGCCAGGTATGGCCAGGCGTTAGCCAGGCGTTTGGCCTGTAACGCCTGGTCCTCGATCCGGCCCAGTCCGAGTTTTAAAAGTTTTAAGTGTTTTTCGGTTTGACTAGAAGTATCCTACACGTTTAGGGTTTGTCCCAAAACAAATAAATAGACTCAAACACACAACTTTGAGAGACTTTTGCCATTAGAGACAAGAGGAGATTGTGGAACACTACTCAGAAGATCAAAACATTGATTTTTACACCTTTATTTCTTACTCTGTAATTTAATTATGCAAGTTGTTTTGGATTTGATTACTACGAGCATGAGTAGCTAATTTATTTAATCTAGGGTTTTGATGGAACCCGTTGGGGGATGAACTTATTGTGATATTAATATAGTTTTGGTTGGTTGTTAATCTCTATTTGTTCAACTACGTTCTTGTTGTAGTTAATTGAAAGGATCCTCAGTTAACTGTGCCTATTTATTATGTATCTACTTGAGAGAAAGTGCATATTTAGGTAGTTGTTTGAACAACATCACTCCCCGCGTATAGACGACAGTCATAATCGAGGGTTTAGAGGTTGGATTAGAAATAACGATACCTCGGGTGCAATANACTAATCAAACTATAGGAAGTATCCAAGAAAGAAGTTCACCGACGGGGGAAAATCATAACCTTAGACCTTTATTACAATTGTTTACACCTCATTGTTAGTTAATCTTTAGTTTATTAATTTTGTTCAGTAGAAGTAGTAAAAACACTATCAAGTGCTATTTATAATTCTTGAGAAAGTTAATTAAGTAAAAGTCTAGTATTCTGACGGCCTGATTGATACGTTAACTCCCTGTGAGATCGACTCTGGGCTTAATACCCCAGATTATATTTGCAACGCCCGTTTAGTCTTTCTATAAGACATAGTTGAGCGTGATCAAATTTTGGCACTGTTGCCGGGGAGTTAACACTGTTATCAATTGGAGTTGGAAGAAATACAAAATTCTGAAATATAGTCAATTTTCTTCAATTTTCATTTATACATTGAAAGTTTAATGTTTGCTAACTTGGTTGTACAGGTGCATGCCTAGAAACTCATCGAGAACTGGTGAAGTATTTGAAGCCTTATCAGACCCCGAGAAAGTTTTCAAGGCCCTAAACCGGGCCAACCGGAAAAGCAAACAACAACCATTAATTGAACAACTTGAACCCGACATAGAAGATCCAAACAACAGGAACAACAATGGGGATGATGTGGTAGACCCAGTTGCGCAGATAGCGGCAGAGGCTCTTTTATATGACTGGGCACAACCCACAATAGAGAATTTGGCCACTGCAATACTAGTCCCTCAAATACAGGCTGAATCTTTTCAGATTACAAATAATATGTTGCACTTGTTGCAGAACAAGGGACTATTCTTAGGGTCATACATCGAAGACCCCCAACAACATGTGAAGAATTTCCTGTCGATTTGCAAAACCCAGAGGCAGCCAAACGTCACTCAGGAGGCAATAAAATTGTTGTTGTTTCCATTCTCAGTGACTGGAGCAGCCCAGACTTGGCTAAACTCACTCCCCATCAATTCCATTACCAAATGAGAGGAGTTAGTTAAGCAGTTCGTGAACAAATTTCATCCACCCAACAAGACAACTCAACAAATTGATGAAATCTTGAGCTTCAGACAGAAACCAGTTGAAACATTGCAGGAGACATGGGAACTATTTAAGGGAATGTTGGTTATCTGTCCAAACCATGGTATTCCGGAGCAGATGTTGGGGCAGCATTTTTATATGGGTCTGGCTAATACTGTAAAGACAAATGTTGATGCCTCAGCTGGTGGAGCATTCTTGAGCAAAACATGGAGAGAAAGTCAGATCCTTCTTGATAAAATGGCGTAGAATTCAGGGTGGACAACCAGGAATGCACCCATTACTCCTGTCATTCACTCAGTGCCCTTCGATCCATCCAATACTATTGTAGAGAACGTGGCCACCTTGATAACATAGATGGGCATACTAACTAAGAAGGTGGAGGAATCAAGGAAAACGCAGCAGGTACACATCGTGGATACAACCAATGGGGGCTTATGCACATCTTGCATTAGTCAACCATTTGGTAATCAGTGGAATGCAGAATGTGATCACCCTCCTTATCCAGAAAATATGAATTATGTGCCAAATTATGGAGGCAAGAGACAAGGGGGACAGAATTGGAATCAGCAAGTTCAACCATATAGACCACCTCATCAGCAGTAGAACAATAGAAACATGGGTGCCATGAGACCTCATGGTAATGTGGCACCTTACCAAAGTCCACAAGGGTATAATAATCAGAATCAGCAACAGACATACCACCCCTCAGCAACAACATGGGGGGAGGCAAGAAGATGGGTTTTCCAGGCTTGAAGCAATGAGGCAACAGGTGATTGGGTCAACTGCTAAAATCAGTGAGAGAGTAGATGTACATGATGCAGCTATTAAAAATATTGAAGTACAGTTGGGCCAGATATCTATGGCAGTGAACAATCGTCCTCTTGGGACTTTACCTGCAGACACTCAGGTAAATCCTACGGACCAGGGCCCAAGGCAGCTGATGGCAGTGAGTCTCCATAATGGCAGGTACTTAGACTTGGAACTGGAGATAGCTCGTGAAAGCAGGCAAGCCGAGACACTGGTACCCATGCCGATTGAACTTGATGATTCAACAAACTTGACCAAGGTAACAGTGCAACCTACTGAAGGAGAACCCAGTGCGCAGAGTGAGGCTGAAAAAGAAGTGGAGATAGCCCAGGAGCCGGTAGTTGAGGTGGTGGCTGAGAAAGAAAAGTTCCAAATCACTGGGAAAAAGAGACTGCCAGCTCCATTCCCTCAAAGGCTGGCCAAATACCAAAAGGATGAACAGTACAAAAAGTTCTTGGACATGCTAAAGCAAATACAGGTAAATATCCCATTGATTGATACGTTGAAGGAAATGCATGGTTACTCTAAAATGACGAAGGACTTGATGTCCAGAAAATTTGACTTCCAAGATCTCGTTACTGTCACCCTTACTTAGACTTGTAGTGCGGTGGTGATGCGTCCTATTGTTGAAAAGTTGTCTGGCCCAGGGAGTTTTACAATTCCTTGTACCATTGGCAGCTTAGCTTTCGCCAAAGCTCTATGTGACTTGGGGCCAGCATTAATCTGATGCCGCTGGCCATATATAAAAGACCGGGGATCGGTAGAGCCAGACCAACTTCAATGTTATTGCAGCTAGCTGACAAGACGGTAAAGAGACCGTCAGGCATTCTGGATGATGTATTGGTGCAAGTGGGGAAGTTTGTGTTCCCTACTGATTTTGTGATACTAGATTGTAAAGTGGATGAGGAAATTCCCATAATCTTGGGAAGTCCATTCTTGGACACAGGCAGAGCCCTCATCGATTGTGAGACTGGTGAACTTAAGATGAGGCTCAATGATAAAGAAATCACATTCAACGTGCAGAAGTCTATGAGGCGACCAAGTGAGTTCGCCAATTGCTCACTTATTGATGCCGTGAACGTGATCCCGGGAGAAGATGATGCGTCCCTAACTGTTGGGGACCCGTTGACTTCATGTTTGATGAACCTAGATGACATGAACGGTGAAGAACTGGCAGACTGGGTGTTAGCACTTGAAGGAAAAGGGGTCTAGCCGAGGGCTCTCGAGTTTGAGTCATTACACTTAGAGAAAAGAGAGAGCCCACCGGCCAGGCCATCTGTTGAAGAACCACCCAAGTTGGAACTGAAACCACTGCCACTTTATCTAGTTAATAGGAACAAAGAACCCATGGATGATGACGTACAGGAAGTGCTAGTGGAAAATGCCAGAGTAGAACACCAACAATTAATCAGACTGGATTTTGAGGATGTCAATGTGGTATAAAAGATACTAGAGTTAACCAAGGACATTGATGATACGTGTTTTGTTGAATCTAGTGTCATTAGTGTTGAGGATGTTGATTGCATTGGTACACACTCCAACCATTTTTTCACATTGTGTTTGGATGATGATATGAAAATAGAGTCATCCAAACCACTTGAGGAGCCAAGTAATAAGGAACAAGATGCCTACACTCTGGAATTCTTCTTGCTAGAAAGTCGGGAATACACATCTCATCGAATGGACAAGAAGCGCAGATTACTACATTATTTTATTGGGCCAGTCAGATTCGTTCCACCACCCCAGGAGCATGATCATAGAGTAGAATCAAAACTTGGGGTCCAATTCATAAGTTCAAAGTGGAGGCATATAGTGATTCAAGAGTTTGTTCGAAGGAGCATGGAAAGCAAAACTAATGGAGAGGATGACGAAGCTGCTTGATCATGGAGTTTCTTGCACTTTATTTTTACTTCTTGTTTTGTCTATATGTAATGCACTGAGGACATTACATGATTTAAGTGTGGGGTGTTGTACATATTTGTTGTGGTTTGTTGTGTTTAGTGTGCTTTCTTGTTAGTAGTTTTAGCTTTTTATATTAGTCAATTTTTCTTTTTTGTAAGTTTTGTAACTTTTTCTGTTAGTTTTTTTTATTTTAGGTACAACAAAACAGAAAAAAAAAATTAGAAATATGTGGACTCTTCCCGACGATGGATCTCCTAGACAGTTTTCTTGAGGGAAGTAAGTCTAAAGAAAATACCAAAAAGATTTTTGTTTTAGGTAGTGTAGTAATTCCCCCTTGGTTTTTCGTTGGACCGCGGTTCTTTTCCAAGGGTTTTTAATTGAACCGAGTGTAGGTTGTTTTTAATTTTGGGAGTAGGAACCACATGGTTAAGAAATTAATCGTAGCAATATCTCGAAAATTTGTGATGCTTTGAGAATAGTCAGTACTCTGGTTGTGACGCTTAGGATCAATTTTTTGACTCTAGGATAAATACCTTAAATCGTGGATTCTTAAATTTGCTTAACTGCTTTGACTGGAGTGTCGTGATAGATCCAATCCTGAGTGAGTTATGTGCCATGTGTGTGTGAGGTTTGTATGTTATTTTGTGCATTGCATTTGATGTCTAGAACTTGCGTCGTGTGTGTGCAAAGCGAAATAG